>JAHLJT010009436.1:44334630-44478134 GCA_031308135.1 Acheta domesticus | reverse complement strand
AGCCCGGCATTTTCCACTGTGGGGGTGGATTATAGTGGGCATTCTGGCTAAAGTTTGGTGTCCGTGGCAAGGCCTGTACAAAGGTTACATTGCTTTATTTGTTGCATGGTAACCAAGGCAGTTCACATCGAAATTGTTAGTAATTGACCACTGAAAACTTTCTCATGGCTCTCAAGCGCTTCACTGCTCGGCGAGGTTTGCCTAGTGCCATTATTCGGACAACGCTACACCTTGTAGGCGCCAATAAGCGTCTCGAAGCTCTCCACAAGCTATTTCAATCTCTAGCATTCCAAAGGCAGTGATGATTCTGTACAAATTCTCGTATTAAATGGCATTTTATAGCGCCCAGGTCTCCCCATGTTGGAGGCATTTGGGAGGCAGGTATCAAAATGTTAAAGCGCCATTGATCAAGGAGCTAGGTGACACAATGCTCTCTTATGAGCAGCTTCTCACCGTGACAACTCACGTGGAGGCCATACTTAACTCTAGACCACTTATTAGTCCCACTGACGATGTGTCTGAATTCAACTATCTTACTCCAGGACACTTCCTAATAGGCAGAGCGCTCAAGGCACTACCAGAACCCAACTATTTTGAAACCCAAATCTTTAAGATCACATTGGGACTCAACACAGCATGCACTCTGCCACCATCTGGAAAAGATGGGAGTAAGGAATATTTGCAGTCGCTTCAACAACGAAGCAAGTGGAACACTGCTTCACCTAACATAGCTTTGCGCACCCCTGTGCTAATCATGGATGACAATCTCCCACCTCTGGAATGGAGAATGGTATCATTTCGCAAACTGTTTCCTGCACGCGATGGGCGCGTCAGGACAGTCGAAGTTAAAACACAATCTGGTGTGTTCATTAGACACATCAATAGATTGTGTCCCTTCCTTTGGAATAGTACATCATCTTCTCATTTAAGTTGTCAGTTAGCTGTAAGTATTATATCATTGTACTTATGTTATGTTACTATATTGCTTAAGATTATATTTGTGCATTTTCATGTCATGTTATTGTGTTGCTCAGGGCTTATATTGTGTTTAGCTTGTATGTCATTGTCAGGTGTTATTATTCTATGTCATTGTAATGTCTATTGTTTAGGATTTACCTTCTTGTGTAGTTTTGTATGTCATTATTATCGCATTGTTAGTAATAGGCCTTTCCTTAATTTGGTTTGTGCTGATGTCAATTCAATTTGTGCTAGTATTAGATATTTAAGCTAGTCGCACATTTTTCGTCGTTGTTACGCAGCGACATACGCCCATTGCGGGTTCCTTCAATAACTATTCATAGGTTATTGCAATACTCAATACGAGTTTTCATTCGCGATGTTAGCTACGCTCATCGCACATTTTTCGTCGTTGTTACGCAGCGACATACGCCCATTGCGGGTTCCTCCAATACCTATTCATGGGTTATTGCAATACTCAATACGAGTTTTCATTCGCGATGTTAGCCACGCTCATCGCACATTTCTCGTCGTTGTTACGCAGCGCCATGCGCCCAATGCAGGTTCCTGCAATACCTGCTTACAATTCATTGCCTTACACTCAATAAGTTCCTTTTCGCGATGTTAGCTTAGCTCATCGCCTCCCACCATCAACGCTCCGCGTTTGCCTTCTCGTTTGAAGGTTCTTTTTTTGCTTACTCGCTTTAATCTTAGCAGCATTTAACATCACAATTTATCATTATTAGTATTTAAGATGTTTTTATTTTTATTTAAAATGTTGTACTTAATGTTTTCATTTTTAATATTGGACTTCCCAACACTCTGTACAGCACAGTGCACTCAACCATCCACAGGCCTCGGCCGTCCCTACCACACCTTCTACATTTGTATTCCACAACAAATAGCCAACTGCTCCTCCATTCTTATATCGAAAGCAATATGCTTTCTGTGGGGGTGTATGTCGGAGCACACTACATAAATTAATAATAAATAATTAATTACAATATTTCTGGGGGACAGTGGAGCAAATACAACTCCACAAAATTTAAAAGGCACGTCCGTAAAATAATTGTGCAGTACATCCATTCTTAATTCCGGCACAAAATCGAAGACAACAATAAGCCGCCACATCGCTTCCGCGAATTCGTAATCACTGTTATAAAAGCAAATGAAAAACGCATCAGTTCAAACAAATTTATAATTTCAAAATTCAACAATTTCAAAATCTACTTTGAAATGCTAACCAAATCTATTAAACTCAAACGCTTAAAACTTATTTAGCAATTCACAATTACCAATGACGCACGTTCATTGGCTGCGACCCCTCTTTCCTTCCTGCGTCACCCGACGCCACAGTCAGTCTAATCTGAGTCTTGCTGCAGAAAGGATCGTAATGGCGTGTTGGCAGCCGTTGTCTTCGACGCGTGCTGCTTGCTTTATTTTCTCAAGTGTAGTGTTTTGGTAACTAAAATGAGCAGTTTATACACTGCAAGCTTTCCTGCTCCGCGTTTCCTAAGGCGGGCAGAACTTAATAATGCTGACAGTACCACAGTGTTAGTGAGTGTGTTGTAACGGTGTTTCTGACGAAAGCCAATACAAATTCGGTTCTGCACTGCAAGCTTTCCTGCTCCGCGTTTCCTAAGGCGGGCAGAACTTAATAATGCTGACAGTACCACAGTGTTAGTGAGTGTGTTGTAACGGTGTTTCTGACGAAAGCCAATACAAATTCGGTTCTGCACTGCAAGCTTTCCTGCTCCGCGTTTCCTAAGGCGGGCAGAACTTAATAATGCTGACAGTACCACAGTGCTAGTGAGTGTGTTTGTAACGGTGTTTCTGACGAAAGCCAATACAAATTCGGTTCTGCACTGCAAGCCTTCCTGCTCCGCGTTTCCTAAGGCGGACAGAACTTGATAATGTTGACAGTACCACAGTGCCAGTGAATGTGTTGCAACGGTGCTTCTGACGAGCGCCAATATAAGATTGTTACAGCGCAACCTTTCCGCCCGCTTTCCCTGAGGCGGGCGCAACTTGGCAACGCCGGCGGCGCCACGCGTTACGTGAAGATGTTTAGAAGGCGTTGGGCAGCAACTGTTTCAAACACAATTTCCTCGAGCTTGTGTTCCCCGACTCGAGCAATAAAGGATGTATATATGTAACCGTTTGTTAAACATTGTAGTATTTAGTGCTTAAATTTAATATATGTTTTTCTTGTGTCATTTGCAAACTTATTTTCCCAACCGTAATAGCAGTAATTCAATACACAGATGCAACCTGTTAAAAGCTGGTCCTTCGATCCATGTAAGTTGAACTATTGAAGGTGTTGGGGGGAGGAGAACAAACGTCTCGAAAAGCAAGAAAAGTCCACTGCTCTCTATCTCTCGAACTTCATCCTCCCACATAAATTGTTGTGCATTACTTTTGGAGTGACTCTCGTATATTGACACTGGAACGATGCATACAAATGGAACACCATTTTAAATGCTGGTCCCTATGAAAATGCGTTGTGTCATACAAAAGCCACAATTCTTCATCAAACCTTTTCACCCACCTAAAAATTATTTGTCCAGACTGACATGTGTATGCCCAGATAGTATTTTAGTCTTATGACGTATGCTGCATTCCCTCCTTTGCACGACGGCCTGTGATGTCACGATATCACTGTTCACCTTCCACTGTTCGAGTTCCGTCTGTTCTAAATTATATATGTAGTAGATAAAACGGTTACACAGGAGATTTCTCCTCGACCGCTCAACCGGTCGCTCATTCCACCGTGTTATTCCTCATTACTCCCAACACCTTCACGACATCTCAATACAAACATCTTGCTGAGGAAAAACCTATGTCTATCGCATTCAGATTTCTGTCTCGTAACTATGGCCATTGCGCCGTCTCCCCAAAAATACTTGTCGTGTAAAATGGTTACACTATGGAACAATATTTTACCTCTAGGTAGGAAGAGTGTGTAACTTACTCAATTTTATACGTAGATTACGAATATCACAATAAAAACGTCATATCACGTCATAGTTTTTAAATATACCGTATCATACCATTATTAATGCAAATATATTTAATTTCCTCCGATAAGATATATAGAATCAATATGCATAAAAGCTATTATTTAAAATAAAATATTTGTTCAGTTCATCTATGTCAATGTTCATCTATATCATCTATGTTTCGTAAGATATCAACAAATTAGGCTTTTTACCTTCTTTATTCGAAGATTGCCAAGTCAGTCGGTGTCATGCGCAACTGTAACCGCAGTGCGCGTGAAGTTCGTGTCTGGTTTCGTGTACCTCAAATACATTTATACATTGTAGTTCTATGGTTTTTTATAAAGTGAAATTCGCCACATGTGGATTGGAATCGGTTCGGTTAAATGCAAATTTTAATTTAGCATTCAAAGTGTATGAATCAACCCGAAAACTTCTGTTACGTTTGTGGAAGATTTACACCCAAACTTCAAAGAGAAAAATACATGAAATTACAAACCTTGCATATTCTTTATACTTTGAATGTCGTGTTTGTGATTAGGGCAAACCATGAACTGCTCACCAGTGTTGTGTGACCAGTTCAACGACCTTTAGGTTGTGGTTGTAGGAAAAACTCATATCATTGTTGTTCGCTCTACCCATGTCGTGGAGAATACCAACAAACCAATTTAATGTCTGCATATTATTGCACGAATATGCGCATTCCATTTTTATCTTATTGCCTCATATCAAGCATGCTCATAAAATTTTGAAGTAATATAACCGAAATGACAATATGAAAATTAGTGTAGGATTTTGTTTATTTCAAATACTAATATGTTTATATCTTTTCAACCTTGCGTGATAGAAACTATATTGATTTTCCAAATCAACGTGATCGTTTCCTTTGAGATCACCTTCTTTCATCCTGGAGATATAAATTTTTTGTTCCCTAGTGTTATTAACGTTATTAGAGCAAATGCCTCCAAAATTGTTCTTAAATCGATCGATAGTCAAGTTTTATACCCAGTCAAGTTCGTTATTTGTGATAGTTGCAGGATGTCATTCGATACGCTATACATTCCAATTTAATATAAGCAAATTCAAAAAGATAATAAATACATTTCTTTGAATAATGTATCCCATTTGAGGCTTTAATGACATAGCGATATACCTAAGTTTGCGGGTTCAAATTTGATCAAAGCTGTGCATTTTACAGGGCGAAAAACTCCTTCGCAAGCCTTCCTTCGGAGGGGAAGTAGAGTCGGATATCCCATGTACATTTACTGCATGTAAAATTACACTGGTCGACAGTGATTTTGTTAAATTACTAACCGAAGCTCTTCTTACGTATTTTGCTACACTATATTCGAATACACGCACAAGTTGCCCAAAGGGCTCAGATTTTGTGTAATCGCACATATATTTGTGTTATATATTTATGTATTTCGCAGATAGTCACGTGACGTATACGCTGAAACGCTAGTTTATTGCAGATTTATTACAAGGCCGTCGTCGTCAACCATATAGTATTGTGTATTCCACTAAAGATATGAAATAGTCGCCAGATCAATCAAATAAGTTGAGCAACTCGGGAATTGGGAAGTGAAGTGCGGTGACATATATATACGACGCGCCGACTCTACATGTTGTGTACGGAGTCACTACATGTTAGTTGCACCTTGCGTGTCGAGTGAGAAAGGTGTTGATAGTATTGTGTAGAGTACTATGCAGATTCTTTGCAATGCTGTGACAGTGTGTAAACCAAAGAATTTATCTGTGTGATGAAGTAACTTTGTTAAGCCAAATGCGGAATGTTACACCTTTGATAAAAAAGGAATATGAATTTTATTTCGGTGTCGAATCGGTGATCAGGACAAATCGTGGGCACCTCTTATTTTGTTTGTCTTGTGTAAAATTAATTACTGGTGGGCTTAGTAGAAATTCGAGACATATGCCTTTTGCAATATGGAGGAAACCAAAGGGCCATTCGACGGACTTATTTTTGCATTGCCGAAGTTGCTGGAATCACAAGCACTACCAAATAGAACATTCAATGGCAACCTCCCTTCAGCTTTCATGCATGTTCCTGACAGCGACAACCTTTCAATCCAAGGGCCACCGGACGATTGAAGTTAACATTCCGAAAATTGTGACGATTAAGATTTAAACGTAAGTACCGAGAAGGACAACATTGAAGACCCTGATTTCGCTGGAACATGTTCTGAACTTCATAGAATCAATCAGTCGGAATTCAACAATCTAGTTTGTGATCTAAACTTTTCTAGTAATCAGGCAGAATTGTTGGCGACGTATTAAAGGGTTGAAACCTCTTTCAGAAAGTAACGATGATTACGGTGTATCGTTGACGGTAACAAGACCTCCGATGCCTGTTCTCCGAAGAAGGCAATCTAGTGTATTGTACTGATGTTGGTGCATTACTGAATGAGTTGGGAGACCACACATAAGGGAATTTATGAAGGATCATGACTTGAAGCATTTTTTAATGCTGTTGAAAAGGCTACAAGGACGTCGCTTTAAAATCTCGTAACTGAATTACTTCGTGGGCAAGAAAAGCTGAGAATTATGAAGAACTAGTGTCCGAACTTTACTATCATAAAGCTCTGAAATGTAAAATGTCCTTTAAAATACATTTTCTGGATTCACTTTACTGAAAATCTCGGCACTGTGAGCGACGAACACGGTGAGCAGCCCCACAAAGACATTGCAACAATACAAAATCGTTATCAGGGAAAATGGAATCAAAGTATGTTTGTAGACTTTTTCTGGACACTAAAAAAGGATGTTTTTCAAACGAAATAAGTAAATAATCGTTAAAAGCTACATTTTATTGAGATTATTGTATGTAAATAAAGTAAATAAAACCAATCATTTAACAACAATATTTTTTTAAATTACCTATTAAAAATAAACCTTGCCCGTTACAAATAAATGCCCTGTAAATTTGAATTCAGAGCACCATATTCCATAAGAAACAGACATTCTATTCCATTTAACAGAAAAAAGTTAAATTTGGCGATCAGTGTTATCAAACACAAAAGAATCCCCTGAGCTAAATTCTAATCACCTACTTTTTCGCCCGAGCGTTGGATACATTCTTTCGCTGCTAGATGGAGAAAGAAGTTTAACGAAGTTTGCGTGGTCAGGCAGAGCAGACCTAACCTCTGCCTCGCCACGTAAAATAAGACATCATTGAATTGAATTGAATCATTACTTTCAATTCATTTTTGAAACTATGGGCGTATCATTGATAGAGTGGTACAACCGCTGCTCGCCCAAATGAAGCACGTTTTGGTAGGCCTTCAGCATTCATAAACAAAATTGACATTGACCAAGTAGGAACCCTAATGATTCAGGATCCTCTAATTATGATCAGAGAACTGGTAGATAAGGTAAACATTAGTATTGGACTTCTCCATTCCATTTAGCTGAATATTTGGCCTTCGGAAGAATCTCAGCTAGGTTTGTGTCACAGTTGCTAACATTTGGGCAAAAGGAACTTCTTTTGGAGATTTCAGAAGACATGTTGCAGTCTGTGAATTGTAATCCCAACTTTCTTAATACAGTGATCACTAAAGATGAGCATCGAGTATTGGAATCCCCAGAAACCATGTTCCAGTCATTGCAAAGAAGGTATGTAACATCCCCGAGCTCCAATAAAGCAAAGCAGGTCCTCAGCAGTGTTATAGTCATAATGACCAAACTTTTTCTCCAGTGGGGTGGTCTATTATGAGTTTACCACACGAATAAATAAGTACTGCCAAGAGGTTCAACATTCTCTCTCTCGTTGCGATAGCTCCATTACTAAAGCGCGACTATCCAAGGACCCAGCGATAAACCCGAGTGAGATTTTTTGGTTCTCTTTCTAAAACTTTTGTCGATAACGAAAGACTTCATCCAATAGAGAAAGTCGAGTGCAAACAATGCAATGGTATATCATGTTTGTTGTTACGTTTTTTTTAATTTGTGAAACAGTTTATTTACCTTTTAACTGCTTAGAAGTGTAGTATTGTAAACCAAAGTTGTTTTTTATTGTTTCTTAACCAAACCGCTTCTTTTGTGATCCAAAACTTATAAATTGCCAATGCCTCGTGAGATTTGAAGTAGCGCGTCGGCCAGGTTTTAATAAATATCTAATGGAATCACAGAACCAAAAGAGAAGTATTGTATGAAGGATATTCAACTCCGGTGTAAAAGGTGTGGTGGGGTATGTACGAAAAACGACGTGATGAAAATCAAGAAGAGAACGAACGAACAATATCGGCTGTTTTGAACCAATAACGATGCGCAAACACATACGTGAAAAACGCCATCTACTCGTTAGTACATGTACGTAAGTATAAACGGCGTTGACTTGACACATGAGCTTGCTGGTCATTGGCCACAAATATCTTCAAAGATTCTGCCATTGTCTGCGTAATGTCGCTTAAGTTCAGGGAGCCTGATTAGCTGCCGCTGTTTTTCCGTACATACCTTCATCAGAGTTGGATCTTCTCCTCACTGTAGGACCTCTGACCGGAAGATCGTATGTTCAAGTTCCGAAGGGGGCAGGATATTCGACACAAGCTAGGTAGCTACGACGAATTCAGCAGATGAATGGAGGAGAAATCTGGCGGCCTCCTTGCTCTGATCGGTAGTATTCCCTGCTTCTTCCGATAAACACCAGGCGAAAGTCGGAGAAATACCCTAACAAATGGGCAACGGACCGCGCGCGATCTCTTCCTTGTTCTATCCTCACCTGCTACTTTCATTCACTTACATTTGCATACACTACACTACCACAGTCGGGAGCTTAGAAATTGTACCGTCTGAGGCGGTGCCTTGGTGGTGGGAGATTCCTGGTTGGGGAAATTCTCGCAAGCCGTGTAAGCTTCCACTATCCAGCTAAGCCATCCAGCTGATAGAACCACCACCACCACCACCTCCAGTGGTAAAAACATACACTACACTTACGGGACTAATCACATCAGTTGACGCACCCAGAAACACAAAATAATGAATCCTTATAGTTTTCATGCTGAAGAATTACAGTACAGGCAGCGTATAAGCGACTCTGACAATTCTCTTCCCACTTGCTGTGGTACATAATATGATCTGCTCTGAAGCAATCAGCTTGCGAGCATTTGTTTACTTTCTCACAGCCAGGATTCTGCGTTGTCACTCATCTGACCCACACGAAGTCGAGGACGCGTTAAGGTTCGGCTTTGGCGAAAGTTATGAACTTGATATCAAGACGTGTCACAGCCTTATCTGAAAGGTGAATGTTTTTATGTCCATTTCTCTTCCATTAGGTGGTGCCTTATGCGTAGTAACGTGTGGAAACAGCGCTTTGAACTGTCAAAGTCGCTTACGCGCTGCAGGTGCTGTAGTAGCGCAAAGGGTTAAAACATCCTGCCACCTTTGAATCACGGAGTAAAGAGCGGAGAGAAGAGCCGGGTGCAACTTTTGAATCGCGGAGTAAAGAGCAGAGAGCGGAGCCGCGTGCAACCTTTGAATCACGGAGTAAAGAGCGGAGAGAAGAGCCGGGTGCAACTTTTGAATCGCGGAGTAAAGAGCGGAGAGCGGAGCCGCGTGCAACCTTTGAATCACGGAGTAAAGAGCGGATAGAAGAGCCGGGTGCAACCTTTGAATCGCGGAGTAAAGAGCGGAGAGCGGAGCCGCGTGCAACCTTTGAATCACGGAGTAAAGAGCGGATAGAAGAGCCGGGTGCAACCTTTGAATCGCGGAGTAAAGAGCGGAGAGCGGAGCCGGGCGCCGAAAGCCGCCGCCCTGGGTGGTCGATTGGAGCGCGGCGTCGGCGTCCGGGCGCGATCCGGACGCGCCAGGGGATCTGACGCCAGATCGCGCGAGCAGCGTTCGATAGCGGAGGGAAGCGTCCTCTCCGGCGCTGACGCAGCTCCCCCCCCCCACCTGCCCCTCCCCTCCCCCTCCTCTTCTCGGGCCTCCCTGGAGGGCGCTCCTCGAGGCGATCGCGCAGATAGCCACGCGCCTTTGCATCGCGGCTTCGTGCACCTCCTTCGACTCCGGGCGAGTCCTGGGGCTCCTTGAAGCACGTGTCCAATTCTCTTCTTGTCAGGCAACTTCCCGTTGTTTTTTTCTTATTCTAGTTATCTCATCTAGTGTCTCCATACAATTATTGCGGATAAATAAAGACATCTGCTTTTCCTTTGTTGTAAATTTGTTTTGGAGAAAATTAATTTTGTTTCCGCGTACTATTTTTGAAAGCGATATGCTTATCGTTCTTATAAGTTCACACCGTGGCTTTTCATATTTCCTACTATTGCGATTATTTCTTTACGCAGAAACCTGAGTTATGTTCTTGAATGGCAAGCCAGAGTTCTCTTTCTATGTCTCCTAGTGGAGATAACTGAATTTGGCTTTTGTTAACGTGGAATTTTGTTTTGGAATTGATTGGGATTTCCCTGAAAAGAGATATTTTCTTGAATCAAATACAGCGCACTCCGGTGGATGAGTGGTTGGGTTACTGACCTGTCGCCTCCGCCTGCTTTTAGTACGCACGATTCCTTAAATTCAAACACCTGTTAGATTTTCTTGTTTGGTTTTTGAATTGACGGTCGGAGATGAAGTCCCACAGACGGACCTTTTAAAAGAACCTACTTTAGTATTAGGGGCCACCAAAACGTGAACCTGCGTCAAAATTCCAACATGCACCGTTTGCGGCATTTTATAACTTTTTTTTAAACAACGTATATAACCAAAAGTACTAGTTCACGAGAAAGAGATAGAACTTACAACAAGTAACCAGAAAAATTCTTGTAATTTTTAAGTCTGTATACATTGATTAATTGTCTTTATAAACAAGCATACCCTATTTGGCACAATTCCTTTCTTTAGAAACCCAAGTGTTTTCTTTCTTAGTAAAAGTTGGACCTCGTGTTTTTCGGAGCAAATCGTTGTATACAATACGCGACTATGTGAATCAGACTTTACTCTTTCATGAAACTTGCTAGATTAATTATAAAGAGACTAAAGTATTTTCTGATTATCTATTATATTAAATACAATGATAATTTTAGGCGAATTTTAGTACTAAGTATGCAAGTCTTCGTATTCTAGACCTACCTTTTTATCTCCCTTACTCGTTTGTCTCCTTGCCCCTTGTTTTTGTACAAGCAACACTGGCAAACCAGCTGTCAACACTCTTCTTTGTTTTTAATTATTAAGTAACGTCAGTGTGTTACCCCATCGTCAAGAGAAATAATGAAATTATAAAAATGAAACTTTCCCTTTATTCATTTCTTTTATGAATAATAGCACTATTCTTCATAATGGCATTATCGAAACAATGATGTCACTCTTGGTTGTGTCTATCGAAA
Source organism: Acheta domesticus (assembly GCA_031308135.1). Taxonomy (NCBI): domain Eukaryota; kingdom Metazoa; phylum Arthropoda; class Insecta; order Orthoptera; family Gryllidae; genus Acheta; species Acheta domesticus. Next base: position 44,466,844 of record JAHLJT010009436.1, on the reverse strand, counting down.
AGTTAATGGTACATTAGCGTGAACAGAAATAGACCGACGGTGTTTATTCTAGAGTTTGTTTTCTTGTGTGCTGAACTGTCAGAGTTACGCAAAGTTACAATGAACACAAAGTGTAAAAGTTTGCTTTTATCGGTCAGAGGATACGATGGAAGAATTTAATAACAGTAATTTTTCACACGACAGAAATAAAAATTTCAATCGTTCCATCGTTATATTAACAATTTTTTTTAATTTCTCATTAAAATTTCTGATGTTTTACAAATAACACTATTATAAACCTAATACTGAATATATTGGTTTTCTTTGAGTTCTCGCAACTAAAACAGCAGATCTAGATCATAAGAATAATGCTTATAGACCGGTTTTATTTGTGCCGTCGATAAGTTATCTTGAATTTGAATTCGTTGAAATAGAGTGATATTTCTAAGAGGCAACGGTCCGTTGGGGCAACAGGTCCGTTGAAGCAACCCTGTTCACGGATTTGTGGATTTTATGACTCAAATAGATTCAGAATATGACTCCTCTGGATTTTAAATGACTTTACCAAAGGGCATCTAGAAAGCTCCTATAAACTCACGTCATAGTACAAGGTCTGTATGATAAGTAATGAGACTCGCCGCGCCGCGGCGCGCGTGTCGCTGGAGCGGGGTTTTAGGTGGTGGGGGATGTAGTGGGGGGTCGGAGCAAAGCAACACACCGCGCGTCAGTTGGCTCCGGGTTACCGTTTTATTCGATGCATCCAACAGTTATTGTTCTAGTGTATTGGATTCTAAAAAACACACAGTACTTTCTTGTCTAGATGCTGAATGAAGCTCTGCTGGGATTATTAATTTAGACAACAAGATTCAATTCGTTATCTAGAAAAATAACCAGAACGTTACCTTCTGCTTGCGATACAGTGTGTGCATTGCAATGCTTAGTGTTCACTGACAATCAATATCGAACTAATTACATATTTTTTCAATTAGTCGAACCTTGGACTCTTTGTTTGTATATCCAGGTCATTAATTTTCAATGCGCACAGAAATTGAAAGAAAACTATGCAATCTCGGGCCTTTTAAGAGTTGTTTATAGTTTCGTTAGATACCCAAAAATTCGGAAAAAATACAGAAACTAACATTTTCGATTTTGACTGAAAAATGCAAATATTTTGTGTTATTCTGTATATCCTCATACTGCGCATACCGACTGAATTCTCACACTCCATGCGTCACTGCTTACGTCACAGTTGAATTCTTGGTATGAAAAGAATTGTACTATACTATAGTGCGCTACGAAAGTCTCTCCGCACCGAGCCGAGTCTGGGCCTCTTATTAAAAATTGCATTTTTGTTTGTAGCCACCAGACGACCAAGTGAAGAGGACAGCATTTTCAGCATCTATTATGATTGGGGTGAATATGCAATTTACATTTTCTTTTATTACAAGCTGTATTCGTGCTACCAACGTAATTTCTGTTGTAGCACTGCTAGCACTGCTAGAACCAGCGAGGTGTCACTGTGGAGAGACTTTCTTGGCGCACAGTATCTTAAAGCAGTATTTGTTAAGACTGATTTTGTTGAAATGACTTATTGCAATGTTATACGAGAGAATATTTTATTAGTTTTTCTTGGTCCTTGGAGTCCTTGCTACATTTTAGAAAGTTATTTTGTTTGATTTTGTTCAACAACATTTTTGCGGATGCAGGCCACTAGTATGAAACTATCTTTGCGGAACAAACTTGATCTGTTTGTACTGACATGTCCAACATTAGTATGTAAAAATTCAGGATTGGAGGATCGCGTAAGACAATACACTTGGACTCTTTCCAGTTTGAACGGATTCTTAAACTAAACACAATAGCCCGCGAACAGGAAGCGCAACGCGAACGGGTACGTAAAGAAACTTGAAAGACGGACATCTCAGGCAGGTTTTCAGAGCAGAACGGGAACGGAAACAGGAAGGACGGTCAACATTTATTTTAGCCCGGGAACGGGAAGCCTTTGGACCAATTAAAGTGCAGCAAATGGCGGCAAAGTTTTCCAGCTGATCGAGCACGCAAAACTGGTCGGGACCGGAGGTAAGGAGTGTAGGGCGATACTGAGGGTTCAGCGTGGATTTGGGAAGTTACGGTTTGAGGCAGATTTTGTTATTCATTATTGAGTTATTTTTGTTCTTTTTAGTAATTATAGTTCGATTATTTTTCTATTCATATTAATTCTTAGAATTAAAATCTCTCCGGAAAATGTAATTTTTATTTTTTTTATTAAAATACTACATTGTAGTTGTTTTTTGATGAAAATGTATTTAGTTGTATTTTCCGTAAGTCGATATTAGTTGTTGCATTTATTCATTTTTATTATTTTGTTTCTTAAAATTATTATTCTTTCGTTCTAATATTTATTACGCGCAGAAGCACATGTAAACACAATAGACAGATGGCAAATTAAAGAGTGAACAGAGGAGGGTATCTGGAAGCACAGTGGTTTCCGTAATTGTTTTCTTGAAGTTCTCTTTTTGGTCGCTACATGTTCATAGCGCTATTCCTCTTCCCATTGCCGTTTATTTTGAAGCGCACGTGTCTGGCTTTCCTGTTCCCGTCCTCGCCTTCGCGTTGCAGTTCCTGTTCGTGGGCTCTAGCAAAGCGTCCTTAAGACTAATTGTTTCCTTAGACTGGTCTAAGGAAATTAGTTCATTCCAATAATTTATAAAGTATAGCTACTAGCGAAAATAACATCTAAACAATTACTTCAAAAAGAGATTCTTGTATTTCGTGTTCAGTTTATTGACTTTAAATAAATTTATTTTCATTCTTACGGCGTTTTTTCAATTCTAAAAGTGTCACTGAAATGTATGACAGTTATTTCCGGCGTTTCCGTTGTACCAAAAATGTAAAAACAAAAGAACACAACTTAATGTTAACACTATTGATATGAGATATATATGTTAGTCACAATACTGATCAGCATTGGATATTTACTGAATTGAATTACAGAATTTAAAATCCCAAGCGATTCTTCATAAAAAGATTCGGGAAACTATTTCAAGGGTATTTTAATCATTATCCATATATTTACAAATGATTTATAGATTCTTCATATGAAACTTTCCCCTCTATGTTAAAAATATCCTTCATCCCTTTTTTCTATGAACAAGACCTTTATTAACATCTTCTTAGGAAACTTTTATGCAAATTATGACGAGAGCTTAAGTAAAATGAATATATTAGTACTCATTATAATATGTAACTTGAGGTAAAGTTTCAACTAAAAAGGAGAATTTGATAACAAAAATCGGCAGAAGCATGTAATTGTATTTCAAAACTAACCGAAAGCCTCGTCGGCCCCTTGGCCGAGATCGCTAAGCCAGTAGTGCCGTAGTGATCGTGGACCGTGGGGTCGCGGGTTCGAGTCCCGCCTCGGGCATGGTTGTTTGTGTTCGTCTTTTCTTCCCCTACCATCACCTTATCGCTTCATCCTCATACCATAACGTTACATCCAATAGTGGTTGCTAATGACCTAGTAGTTGATGCGACTTTAAATAACACATGGACACCCATAAACCGTAAGCCTCAAGACCAGATTAACGTTTGAAGGGACTCAAGCAACAATTGGATTGAAATTTTGAACACTGATATTCAAAATTAATACGAAAATAAACTCTAAAATTTGCTCCTTTAAAAATTAGCATTAAATATTTTGGATTGTATAAACTGATATAAAACTTCCTTTACATAATACCACTATCCAGCGTATCCTAAATACATGCTTGGTCTCTCTTCTGCAATAATTCACATTTGATAAGCCTCCTCCCTCATCTGTGCTTAGGAATGAGAATACTTATTATACTTGATCCGTGAGATTAAGAGTTTTGTGTGCGTGGTCGATTTTACCCTTTCTTTGACTGAATGTTGCTCTCTGCATCTTTCGCCGTGAGATGCGTGTACTCCATATAATTACAATAATCATTATTCCATAAGTTGGAATGTTATTGAGTAATTTATTTATTTATTTTCATATATAGTACAGGCAATCTCCCAATTTCAATAATTTCACGAAACTCGAGAATTTATAAAATAAAATATACAAAAAATCAACAAAATCAATTTCCTTTCAAGCGAAGTCTTTTAAATAATGTTCTCTCATACTCTTCAAAAATCTATTTGTAGATGCAAAAATACCTATTGAATTGACCATTAACATATTACATATCCTCCAAAGTAGCGTAAAGTAATTAGAGAGGGGCTTAACAGCTTTTCTTCAATAACTGTTATCGGAATAACAGTTGACTCGTAATAACGGTTATTAATAACAGTTGAAAAATAACACGTCCATGATCAGCAATCGAACATGTCTGACTGCTAAGAGTTAAATCAGTTGCGGCGACTGCTAAGAGTTGATCCCGGCAAAACGAATAACGTTGGTAACATTGTGAAGTTTGTGCAGCTACCTTACGGCGCTTTTTTGCATTACTTCCCCTTACATGTTTGGGCATGGACAGAGAAACAGCTGATATGAACGAGACCCGATGAATTGCCAAGGAAGAATTGCAGTTAATATGATGAGTAGCAAATGTGTATAGAATATGGCTAAAATAACAGTGATTCGTGATCAGATTGCAATATTCTTTCAAATATGAAACATGTTCATAGTGAAGTGATGAGTGTCAAAAATAATGAGAAGTAGAAACTGTGTTTTGCTTACCTACAGCTGAAGTGGTAATGACTGTTGAATATCAAATATTATAATGAGTTATTTGACCGTACCTCATTGCATTTTATCGGTTTTGGGGAAATATTAGTGGATCTCACATATGCTGTAATGGAACAGAAAGAAGTTAACAAACATATTGGACTGATTTAATTTAAAGGACAAACTTCTTATTGTAGTATACGTATACAATAAAATATAAAAATATTGTGGCACATGGTGTGTAATAATAACGAATTATGTACTAATGAATCTATAATTTGAACACTTGTTAATCACGATTGATTACATGCAGTGAAACTTGTCGTACAAAATGGTTGCCGCGAAAGCTTGTAGTAGTTCGGGTTTGGCCCAGTAGATTGGAGTACTATGAATATCAACCGATAACAGCCAATAACACGATAAATTAAATAACTGTTATTTCGTGTAACAGTTACTCAACGTTAACTGTGAAAAAATAACAGTTTAGCTGTTAAGGGCACATCCCTAAAAGTAATAGACATTTGTTCTAGCGAATGGAATTACAAATACGGCATTTCATTATACCGCGTACTTCGCTCTGGTGTAGATCAAGAGATCATAGAATACAAATCAAATGCATCAATATTTCCATTAAATAAATTAAAAAGCAGCCAGTCAAAATAGTCACAAGGAACAATATCATCATCAGAAGAAGAGTCATAATATGAAGCAAAAAGATTTACAATCTGTTGTGGTCAATCAGTATGACATTCATTGTAAAACATTGGCAACCCGGTAATATTCCTTTTCCATTAGCGTACGTCCAAAAGGATCTGATATCATGATTTATTGAGGATTTAATTTTAGCTAAATAATGTGAGTAATCCTAAGATTGTTTTAGCTTCACAGTGTTTTTCGAAGCGCCGAGAAACTAAGGTAGTCCTCGATACTTAAACGAGGTAACATCCACTTTTAATGCTTTAGCCAAAATACATTTGTATTCTAAGTGAATAAGCATTGACATTAGTAAGCATTTTCACTTCCAATTTTGATTACAGTCATCCCTCGACATCCGCGAATTCGCTATTTGCGACTTCCGAACATTCGCGATTAGAGCAATGCTACCAGTTTTAAACATTCGCGAGTGCGTCTTTCAATCGTACATTTTTTAAGCAAACACATTTCGTTTCCTTTATTAACGTCATCTGGGAAACCGAACTTGAGAGACAACCGGAGCTCAGACTATCACGTTCCGCAAAAATGTCAAATTTGGAATGTCAATTCACATTAATAGAAAAAACAAAATTGTAAAATAATTCCATTCAGTTGCATCAAGTTGGAGGTACGGATTTTGGCCACACGAACATAAAATACATTTTTCAGGATCTGCGCATCTCACATTGGAATGATTTCAATGAAAAGTGGCTTCGGGAAATAATCAGCGAAGAAATCCTCCTCGAAAGTAATGATGAACTAACGGAAGCAAAACTGCGTCCTGGAACACATGAATCTCAGAACTGTTAATGGTGTTCTAAAAGTTCAACAAGCTCTGGTGGAAAGTGCATTTGAATACGATCTCGAACTTGTAAATTACTTTGAAATTTAAGAGAAAAATACAAGCATCAACTTTACCACATTTGGATAATAGAATGAGGGTGATGAACCATAAAAATAACCAAATCCTACATCCAATCACTTTCAACTCTGAAATAAGTTTCAAATATGGTCATTTTCTTCTCTTGGGAATGTTGATTATGAATTCTGTTTGTAGTAGTGCTTACTCAGTTCTAATGCAATTGTTCGTCAGATATTTTCTTTTGTTTTTAAATGTATTTTAGATATCCAGGAACTAACCCACGTTTAAAAGATAGATACATTCGCAACATTCGCGATGTTTTTTCGGAACCTAACCCTCGCGGATGTTGATGGATTACTGTAATGTGAAACAATGTTTTTAAAAGTACAATATTTTGCAAAAGCTACGAGAAGTAGAAATCATCTGTACAATGCACGCAGCTTTGGAAATAAAGTCTGTCAAATATACTTTGAATTTTAATTTGAATTTAATCCTAAACACATCGAGATATATAACCGTATACAAAGACAGTGAATGCTTCTTCCGTTTCAACGTGTGATCAATTGTTGTTTCATATAGTACAAATGAGGAACTTATTAGGTTAAATGATTAGAATCATGGTTAAATGTTGATAATAGTATATCATCCTTTACAGTGTTGTAAAAAAAAAAGTAAATAAGTCTATTGAATATAATTCCTTCATGGCAAAGTCGTTTGTTGCTGCAGTACGCCCTGGGAAGGTCGCAGAAACCGAAAAGCCATGTCAGACAGACTTAATATGACTCCGGCCGCGGAGCCTATAACAACAAAATAGTTTTTATTTTGAAGAATTCTGCAAGTGGTAGCGTATTTATTAATCTAGAACCTAAAATTAACTTATTGTTATTCATAAAGTTATAAATACCGACTTTTTTGTTTGAAGCATTTTCCCACCAAGTTATGAAACAATACACGCACCAAATGATCGTAAACTTTGAACTTGTCCTACTTCTAGGTTCTCCAGTCGTCTCACCATATGAATGAGGCGCCTAACATACCTCGCGTTTTCCGTCATAAAGACGGGTGGGAGCGAAGTGCATTTCCACACGGAGGAAGTCTCCCCCCCCTCCAGCGCTGTTGTCCCACTGCTCCAACCCTTTCCGAGACAGAGAGCTATCACTGACATGAGGGAGAATGGCATGAAAACCGAAATATACTCCTTGACAGCGGTGATAATAATGCAAAAAGCTATGATGAAGCGGTTGATCGCTTGATATTTTCGAGCACGTCAATGCCTGCGGCCACTAGTCCCGTTAGTGTAGTGCATGTTTTATTGCAATAGTTGGCGGTGTTCCTCGTCCACTGGAAGGTGACATTCGGTGCCGATCTACACTTCGTCCTCGCTGGCATTTCTCTCTCTAGGGATAACCCACCCAGCGGGGCATCGTGCCACCCGCGACAAAGCTCTAAGCTCCCGACTGATCTCCCGACATTTACGGTAGTGTAGGGAATGTAACTGTGTGTAAGTAGAGTAGAATAGGACCAGAATTGAGAAGGAAAGATCGCGCGTTATCCGTGGCCCGTTTGTTAGGGTACTGTTCTGGCATTCGCCTAGTATCAATCGGAGAAACCACGGGTAACTATTGATCAAAGTATCCGACCTCTACAATTCTCCTCTAGTCAGCAGCTGAATTCGACCTAGCTAAAGTACATGGCTAGTATGGAAAAGCCGCCTCCGTCGGGATTCGAACCTTAGGACATCCAGCTTTCACTAGCTGCAGAGGCAGGGAATGTTGCCTATGCTCTAAGCCCAGGCGGTTGATGGAGCGGTGTCGATGGGGAAATGCTCAAGCAAATTAGGGGGTAAGCAAATGGACAAATGAGCAAATAGACGAGGGGATGAATGTGTAGGCAAGCAAGGGTTTGAGGTAGTGAATGGGTGTCAGTTAAGCGAGCGTACGTGCGGGTGAGTAGGTGAACAGATTAATGGTTCATTGAGCGAGTGGAGATTGTGATGTTGAGAAATGAATGAGTAGACATGGAGACTAGCGTACAAATGAAGGGATGTCCGTAGAGGCGGTGGTCTTTAGGGTAGCAGGCGAGGAGTATGTGACCTGATGGCTAATAAGAAATGGAAAGGGCTTCTTACTTTGCCTTTTATTTTATGTATTTGCGATGACCAAAGGTTTAATACCATCAATATGTTTACCTATTTCAGCGAGCAGGTAGGATGAATAAAATTACGAATCTGGACATTTCATCTGATCATTGTTGAATGTAAATACTTAGCTGCAAAATGACATTCTTTGGCATAATAGAAGCGTTTAATTCAGTTTTTGGGAGAGCGGATAAAATAATTGAGGAATAATGCAATGTGTACTTTGCTATATTTTTACAGTTATCATTATCATCTTTATTACAATAAATTGGCCTTAGGCATAAATACAATTGATATTTTGACTCAATTGTACTTTTACATTGTTCTGTAATATTGTCAAAATTGTATGTGGCCCTATTAACTGGCCCTAATGACTGGTCCTATTAACTTATAGAATTATGTACTTCTCTGGTGGTAAAATTTATTTTATATAGGTAAAGTGCTAATGTACGGATATATGAAACATTATCAAAAAATCATTCTGTATCATCTCTAGAATAACTTTACTCTTTCCGCGCATTTCTTCTTCCTTCCTTTTCCTACCAAATTTCTCCATACTTTTCTTTATATCCCCTTCTCTTGAACGTCTTTTCTCTTATCTTTCATTACCATGTACACTATCATGTTCTTCACTAATAATGTTCGACCCTAGGCCGCCATACTGATTCACGTGTTTCTGGATTTAAGGCGTACGCCGGATGGTCCCTTATTATGCACTCCCAGTCATAAAAGTGCAGTTTGTCCCACCTCTTAGTCTCTCTCCTTTCTTCTTACTCCTTCGGATTTCTCCTTTATTTTCCTTCGTTTTCCTCCTGCTCATTTTTCCCTTCTCTTCCACTTCCATTTATTCACAATGTTTGGCCCCAAGCCGCCATTTCGATTCAGATTTTCTGGATTTATTCAATCGCTCAAAGCGTTTGCCAGGATAGTCCCTAATTTTGCACTCCCAGACGTAATTGAATAGCTTGCCCCTCCCCTCTTTTATATTACTTCTCTGTATAAATGTAGATTCAAGTAGTTAGGCGAAAGGGTAGGCCCTATGGTCTAACCCTCGCCGTTAATAAAGACATTATTGCAATAAAAATAATAATTATAATAATAATTATTATTATTATTATAATCAAAATTAAAGTTAGATGAGTGAGCGTAGAAACATGGTCAAACAAAGGGCGTGCGGGTAAGTATGTCAAGGATGTGGAAAAGGGGCTAAAGTCAGGGTAGAAAAAAATATATGAACGAAGATATTTCTAAGGAAGGGGACTGTGAGCGGCAAGAAAGGAAGAAAAGAGGGTACGAGGAGATATGACAAAACTGAGGAAGTGTACGAACGGGGTGAAAAAGAATATAGAGGAAAGGTACGTGGGTGTACGAAGAGTAATTTTAGGAGAGGGGGATGTAACAAACAAAGAGAACAGAATACTGTGGATGTGGACGACAAATTCACGATAATTTGTGGATGTACGAAGTGAGGGGTGACAGTGAAAAAGATATAAAGAGATAGACTAATTAGACAAAAAATAGTACTTAGAGAGATGGCGAATGGAGGCGAAATTAAATATAGTAATCGGAACGTATGGAGAGATATCTAAGAATGAAATCGCGAGATAGTAATTGAAGAGGTGTATGAGGTTTGAAAGGGTACGCAATGTATAGAAATATAGGATAGTTATTTAGTTTACTAATACAAACATATTTCAGGAAGGGAATATATAGGTAAATTTATGGTGAAATGTGAATGAAACCAAATTACAACTTGACGTGTGGGGGCAAAAAAAGATAATTATTATAATACAAGATAATTACTTTAAAAGGGCAATTACTGTAATAAGGATACTTACTTAGGATAATTACTACAATACCATATAAAAGGATAATTAAGATAAATAGGACCTACTATCCAAATATACAAGGAAGGCACCGCATGTATACCTGATAAGACTATATCAGAAGCAAGGTGGATAACGCAAATATGTGTATGAACAATGTGCGATTAAGGCTAAATTTAGAATAAATGCGTGCGTAATATGTCTCAGGAGGAGATCATATCTGTTTGTACTGTCTTAACTGCTTCTCACGGAGTCAAAGCCTACTAGGGCAAGGAGGAGATCACAGGGGTGGTAAATAATGATGTGAGCTGCCTGGTGAATAATACCAATCAACAGATGCAGATCAGGTGCAAGAAACACAGTCGGCGAACACAGCCGACATGTGACTGAACGAGTGGAGTGGGCATGTGGGTAGCAAGTAACGGTGTGAACTCTCCAGCGAATGACACCCGAACACTAATGAGCGAGAAAACGAAATTATAGATACTTTTGGAACTGATGGCATAGGAAATGAGCGTGGGTAGCAGTTGAATGATGTAACCAAACAAAGCATCCATGCGATAGATCAAGTGGAAGTATATGTGTAAGGAGCAAGTGACAGGATAAGCTGAAGAATAAGAAACGCCAATAAACGGAGCAAAATTCGAATGGAGCAAAATTAAAGACACTTATGGGACCTTACGAGATGCGTAGCATATTAAATGCATGAAAGTGAACAAACAATGTAACTCTGCAAACTTTGTTGCAAGTGTGTGAGTAGCAAGTGACAGCTGTGAGCTGACGGATGAATTACGCCTGAGAGAATAGGTTATCGAGACGAACTCATGATGCTTAAGAGGACTGTACGAAAAAACAACTATGACCAAGGAAGTGGACTTTGTTAGCAGATGAATGCAAAGTGACCGAGAGGGAAAAACGCCTGACCAAGTAGGCTATTGAGGCAAAATTATAGATTGTTGTAGAACAGTACAAACGAAGATATGGTCAAGAAACTTGTCGCAGGTACTAGAGGGTAGATGAGTGCAACTGGTTGGCAAACTCACAGATTATCGAGGCAAACACGTAGATACTTCAGGGACCACACGAACAGAATTATGACCAAGGACGTTGCTAGCAGATGATTGGAAGGTGATAGAACCAATCAATCAAGCGAAAGAGAAAGTGAAAATTAACCTATGGGGTAGCAATTGACTGTGTGAGCTGCGAGCCGAAAACGCCTGGGAGAGTAGGCTATTGAGGCAAAATTATAGATTATTGTTCGACAGAACAGACGAAGAGATGGTCTAGAACGTTGTCATCGGTAGTAGTGGATAGCAGATGAGTGCAACAGGGTGCAACTCATAAATCATTCAGGTGAACTCCTAAATACTTGAGGGACCGTACGAACAAAATTATGACCAAGAAAGTGCGCTATGCTAGCAGATGAGGTGCAAAGCAGATGAGAGAACGAAGCAGTCAAACGAATGAGTGAAAAACGTCTGAACGCATAGGATATTGAAGCAAAATTATAGATATTTTTTTGCAATACAAAAGATTGAAAAGATGGCCAAGAAAGTTTTCATGGGTACCAAATGAGTGCATCAAGATGCCGACCTCACAGGTCATAGAGGCGAATTTATACTTGAGGGAACGATGCCAAGGAAGTAGGCATCGCAAGCAGATGAAGTGCGAAGTGAGAGAACCAAGCAGTTAAGCGAATGAGAGTGGAAGTGAACCTATGAGTAGTAGCAAGTGATGATGTGAGCTACCGAAGAAAAAAAAACACCTGAGTGAGTAGGCCTATTGAGGCAAAACTTGTAGATACGTTTTGGACAGTACAAATGAATGTCCAAGAAAGTGGTCGTGAGTAGAAGCGGGTAGCAGATGAGAGTAACAAGGTAGACGATCAAAGGACCTGAGCGAGTAGGCTATTGAGGCGGAATTATAGATATTGAAGTTTTTATAAATTAAAGCTTAGTCATTGAAGTAGATAGTAGGTAATATAGAGAGTACAAACGAAGAGAAGGCCAAGAAATTGATCATGGGCAGAAGTGAGTAGCGATGAATGCATCAAGGCGGACACACAAAGCGCCTGAGCGAGTAGGCTGAGGCGAAATTATAAGTAGTTGAAAGTGTAGGCCAGTGGTGTCAAGGTCTTCTACTGGTGACTGTGGCGCGCGCCGTGGCACCGTGCCATGCCACGAGCTTCTATGCGCCACTAGCGTCTGGAAGGGGAACTATTACGAGTAGTAGTAACCCCACCGTTTTACAATAGGTCTCTGCGTTGTCTCTGCGGGTTGATGAACTGCGTGGAGTGGCGATTTCGTCGTGGCACTCGTGCCACGGACTCCCGCTCGTGGCATCGACCTTGGCAAACACTGGTGTAGACAGTGAAGCAGATAGCAGATATTATAGGGAGTACAAACGCAGAGATGGCCGAGAAAGTGGTCATGGGCAGAAGTGGGTAGCAGACGAGTGCATCAAGGCGGACGCAGAAAGCGCCTGAGCGAGTGGGCGTGTGCCGCCTGTGTGCAGCGTGCCAAGGGGCGTAAGTGGACGCGCGAACGCCGCAAACAAGCCACCGCCGTCGGGGCGGCCGGCGCGTGGGGCGGGGCGACGGGGGCGGCGCGGGCAGGGCCGCCCGGCGATGGACCCGTCCTCAGCGCGGGGCGGCGCCAGCGACTCCGCGCGCGAGGAATGGGCCGGCCCTCCCTGCCACCCCGCCCTACCCGGCCCTGCCCTGCCCCTGAGCCACTGGCCTCGCCCTTCGCCCGCTACAAACACCGCTGCTAATGCGCTGTTGATTAGCCGGTCTGTGTGCGCTGGCGCCGACCTTGGGAGGTCGCACTGCTCTCCCGAGGGAGGGCTGCCTCGCCTTGCGCCGCCCTCTCCGCGACGACGACGCCCGCCCGGCCGCCCCGCGCCACGCGCGTGCCGTTCCCCCGGCGAAATGAACGCGTCAAATTTGTGGAAGTTCGCAAACCGCACTTAACGAAATAGCATTTTCATTAGTCTACAGACGGAAGAGCTCAAATTGCCGTTCCAATAACCGATAGCATTTCTGCAAGAATTTAATTATCGAGTACCAGGAAGACATACTGCTCGTTACATGCCTGTAAAAGTTCCATTGTTTGCGAGGGGGGGGTCGTCTATAAGCAAAATAGCGTATTCATCTATAAACAAAATATCCCAACATAATGAATTTTCAATGTTACAGATAATAATCCAAATTAAATTAATAATTCAGTAAATACTATTAATCGTTCAAATTCTTTACAATTTAATCACCCTGTGAAGAAATGCAATAACAATATTTTAAATTTTTTTTAACATTTGCATCTGTCTTAACTTCAAATAAAATACGCTGCAGTTGACGCAAGAGAAATGGATAATCAAAATTCTCTGCATTTTGTATTATGATTCCAATATGTTACATTATTCATCATTTTATTAATGTTGATGAATGTTAACAAATCTGTAAAATGTTAAAATTTATCCATTGAGAATTGAATAAAAACAATGATGTGCGTTCATTACAATATCAAAAAAATTCATTCTTTAATCCTGATTACACGATAATACTGCTATTTCCCGAATGTTTCACAGAAAAAACTTAAGAGCTCTTGTATGTTTGCTCTTGTTTACCTGAATAAATTATAGATGGAGAGTTGCGTAACGAAATTGCATCATTCTAGATAATATTTAACATTCTTTATTGTTTCTAGTTAATTTCTAAGAATGGAAGAATGAGATGTAATATTAACAGTACAAGAATTGGCAGATTCATAATTTATTCACATCAATATGTTTTTAAGAAATAAATATTTTACTACTCGAAAAACGACAGACACAAGACACTGAAAAGCTTTTCCTCAAGTTTGTTAAGATAACTATAACTATCAGGAAAGCATGGTTTTCATTCATCAAAAGCAAACGCTTGTTAAAAATATTTCCACTAAGAATACAGAGGAAACTCAATATAGCTTCAGAACATAATACATAGCTTAAGAACTGATTCGCCTTAATTCATGAAGTTGATTATTAATTAATTCATATTTGGGGCAATCCAATAAAAATAAAAGAACACTACACATATTAATTAGTCTGACGAAAACAAAGAAAACCTCAATCTACAACCTAAGAAACGGAAACACAATCTCTTTAAAAAATAGCGGTCAGATGTAGAAATATAATGACTAGACAATAAACGTATTTTTTTATGTAATGCACATTCAATGCACTACCAAAATACAAACTAAATCTAACAATCCAAACTAAATTCCTATAGACAATTACTGACGATGGTACTAGGTTTTATGGTATTCCCAATTCATATATCGGAAGTAATGTTCGCACACAAAGAAAATGCTTTAATTTAACTGAAGTGATATGATTACAAAGGAGAAACAATTGCAAGCCTTCATGCGTGCTCCTGACCGTGTGCTCCTGTCGTGCACCGTCGAGCGCCAGAGCCGAATTAATTCCCTAAGCAGTCCTGACCAAGACCAAACCAAACCCCCTTCATGATATTGAAGAATTCATCATAATGATTGCAAATTAATATGAATATAAAATGTGCGCTTGCAATTTAAAAAGTAATTTTAAAATTCCTTTATATACCTAGGAAATATTGTAATCCCCCATGCAGCGGGCACCGAAAACCATGTGCTTCATCTGCATGTGGATGCATCCGCCTTGGCATGCGGAGCGCGTGAGAGCAGCCTACCTGTTCGCGAGGTGGTCGGCCGCAGCAGCGCGTCGGGGCGACGGCTACAGCGGCTGCGGCTGCTCGGGCTCCGGCTCCGGCAGCGGCGGCGGCGCAGACGGCAGCGGCCGGGGGCAGCGGCGAGCGCGGACTGAGTCGCTGGCGGGCGCGCGCGCTCCGCTGCGCCCCGCGAGCGCGAGCGTCGCCCGGCAACGCCCCCGCGCCGCCACCCCCGCCGCCCCCGCCGCCCCCGTCGCCGTCGCGCCGCGCCGCGCCGCGCCCCGCCGCGGCCGCTGCCCGCCCGGGCCTGCGCGCCTGCCCAGCGCCGGAGCGGACAGACACGGTGGCGCCGGCGAACGCGTTAGCTGGTCAAAAGGGCTCCGCAGCTGGATGAATTTAGCTGGTTACTGGAACCTTAGCTGGTCCAAAGGGCTCAGGTGGCTCAAGGCGCCAGTTGATGTGGTTGCTGTGCCTCTGCACGGAAACTCATAGGGTTCGAGTACCGAAAGTGGCAGGATTTTTGACACTACCTACATAGGTTAAATTCAGCCGCTAAGTGGGAGAGAATTGTAGCGTCTGCTGCTGTAAACGGTAGTTTTCCGAAATGGTTTCTCCCATCAACATCAGGCGAATGCCGGAGCAGTACCCTAACAAACCGGCCACGGACTGCGCACGATCTTTCCTTTCTCTTCCTTGCACTCTCTGAATATGAATCAGTGAAATTGTCGCTGATTCAATCAGCGAGAGCCGAAGTCACTGTTATCTTCAGTCGAAATGTGTAGTTTCTCTAGCAATCAGCGAATGTGCGAATCTTTTCATAATGACCGCCAGCATTTCACTGGTCGTCAGTGGTAAAAGTGCCGTGCCACCATCGCTCACTGATCGTTCAGTCGTTCACGTGCTGCTGTTGTGATTCAAACCGTGAAGTTTCACTGATTCAAAAAGTGGACCCGATTTTTACTGATTTGTTCAGTTCAATTCACTGATTGTCAATGGCAGTGAATAGTCACTGTCAATCAGTAGTTTTTCACTGATTCAGACTGAGAGAGTACACTTACATGCACCACACTACCACATATACCGGAAAACGTTTCGGTAGCTTACAGCGTGTCCCGGCTAGGGCGGTGCTCCGCTGGTGGGTGATGACTGGTCGATGAAAATACCGTAAGTCGACGTGTAAGTTGGGGGTGGTTCATGCCATCTAGTGGGGGAAAATGACCTCCAGCTCCCGCGATAAAAACATGTACTACACTTACGGGACTAATGAACTTAGTATTGTCGTGCTCGGAATCACTAATCAATCAATCGATAATCAATAACGAAGGATGAACTTGCCAGATATTCAATTGCTATAACATGGGTTTAATCGCAGAGGAGCTGTATAGATTTTTGAAGATCATTGCCGAATCCGTGAACCATCGACCTACTGGACATTGAAACTTTAAGAACAGTGATTTATCCCCGGAAGAGCTGTTTAATTTTCGAAGAGCAAAACTCCACAGCGATTATGTACTTCCCGCATGTTCTTGCTATCATACACTCGAGACAAGAACAGCTTCATTGCTCACATAAAATATGCAGCGAGTCGGTGAACGATGAATCTGGCTGTTCTACCTCCAGATCATGGATTATTTTTATTTAAGGTCGCATCAAAATCTTGGTCATTTGCGACAACTATTGATTTTAACGATATGGTAATTGTGAGTAAATGAAATGATATGATGATGATGGGGGGGTGAAAAGACGAACACAAATACAACCATGCCCGAGACGGGACTCGAACCCGCGATCCTTCGGTTCAAAATCGCTACAGCACTACTGTTTTAGCAATCTCCCTCACCGGATAGACACATGGATTTTTCTTCTGAACAAGTTGTGTGGATTTTTCATGTAAGAAAAAAACCCAGCAGTAATCATGTTCTTGCAATATATGAAATAATTCTATGTTTACTGAACTTGCACCTAAGTGATTAACGATCAATATAATAGCTGTTCAACCACTATAATATAAGTGTAACACCAGCCGAGCTGTGCGAATTTTCAAAGAGCGACAACTTCCCAGCGATCATGTACTTACAATATGTGAAAGAACTCCATTGTTGAACATGCGCCCTTACGGTTAACAATCTTGCCGCGTAGCCCCCACTTAGTTGGTGCAATTGTATGTTTCTTTTAGAAGGACGGAATATTCACGACAGTGAAGTTGTACATGCGGCATCCTTGTTGAAAAAGCACCAGGCGGGTGAATGGTTTAACTCAGTGTTGTCAAGAACGATGCCACGAACGGGAGTCCGTGGCCCGAGTGTCACGACGAAATCGCCCCTCCACGCAGTTCATTACCCCGCCACCAGAGACAACGCTATCCCTATTGCAAAACGGCGGGGTTACTTCTACTCGTAATAGTTCTCTTTCCCGACGCTAGTTGCGTAGATAAGCTCGTGGCATGCTACGGCGCCACGACGCATGCCACTGCCACCAGTAGAAGACCTTTACACCACTGGTTTAACTACTGAGCGTTAATCCTTCACGCCCGGGTTGACTTCGACTGTGGGTATTTTGTAAGGGCAAAAGCCTCACGTGGGTATGTCGTTCTTGCGGCATGTAAATGAGCTTTATTGGTTTCTGAACAGACAACGGGCGAGTGAACGGTAAACAACTGGCCGTTGAAACTTTAGCGTAAGGGTTGAAACCCGAACAAGCAGTGTGGAATTTCGAAGGGCGAAAAATCTTCGGTGGTACTAAAAGAATTTGTGAAAGAAGTGGAGTGCTTGTTGAATGAGTGGATGAACGGTTAGCCTGCTGGTCTCCATAACTAGAATTTGAAACAGAAGACAAAACAGAACAACAGACTTCACGAATTATTTGCTTTGTGGACAGGAAATCTGTAGGTTAAAGGTTACCTGTTAGCCGCACAACCTTTGCAGCATGGGTTTGACCCCGACTGAGTTCCGTGGATTTTCATGTGGGGTTGTGAGAAAATTTCACAGCATTGTACTTTCAGTAGTATTGAATTGTTTTTTGAAAAAGTATCCAATGAATAAACGTTCAACCTTCTAGGTTTTAGACCTTCAAAGTGAAGATTTGACTCTTATTGCATATATTTTGGAAGAACGAAAGATTCATAGCAGCCATATTATTCCCGTGGCATCGATTGCTTCCTGAACAGGTAGGCTGTTAGTCTTATTTAATATTACCATTTAGTAGGGCATTTTATTACAAATATAGAGCTTATTTCAAGAGTTCATATGTCTTTAAGCCATTACAAAGCATACACTCTAAACGTTTAAGTTATCCCGGGAATAACTTTACTGGAAGACAGAAGGAAAAATCTGCCATGAGAAGGCGAATATATTTGTATTTAAAGTCTTTATAAAGTAAATTAGAAGTCAGGTGCTTTTTCCAAAACTTCAAATAACGAACAGCGTCTGGAACGAAAAACGTCAGAGTAACGTACCCGCAATCCTACATATAAGCTTGAAATAAAATGCATACACACACACATACACACACACACATACATACACACATACACACACATACACATGCCATACACACTCCGATGCGCGTCACTCTATAGTGTATGTCTCGCCGAGTCAAACCGGCGTTATTTCCCCATTCGCCAGTTATTCCTATACTATCCCGAAACTGAAGAATTTTTCTGATTTTTTGAAAAAATAAAGACCTATTCTATGTAATTATATCATGAGATAGAAAGTTATATGTGATCCTAAATTCCGCACGGTTAATTTACGACCCCGATCGTAAAAACTACAGTGGTCACGGCGTCTTTACGACATGTAAGAGAACTCTGACCTAAATACAGAGCAAATCTAAATCCTCCATCAACTGCCGCCCTAAAAATATACCAAATTCGCTCAGCCAAATGGCGCAACTCGCGGACAATAATGACTGACAATTATAACATTGTTGTTTTGTTGTCTAGCAACGAATAAAGGAGTCAAAACTCATAAAACTCTTAGAGTAGATCTAAAACAAGATACGTGAAGGTTCTCAGCTGTCCGTGTGACACTGCGTCGAGGTTAGTGACGCCAATGTTTCGACCTTCTTGTCGTGATATTCTTCGGGGCTGGCTGCATACTGACATCAATGTTTGATATGGACCACTGAATTCGTAACCTTGAAATAACCCGCGTGTTCTGCAAGTTCGTGGATATTATGACGAGGGTAAAAATGGCCTGAAATGCCTTAAGAAGAATAATCATTGGTCAAAATTTCTGGATTACATATCCAAAAAAAAGTAATCACAAGTTTCTTTTATTACTGTGTAATATTCCTAACAGGATGTTGGGAATACTGCAAATGATACTTGAAATTTTTGGGCAATTATGAAACGATGAATAATGATTTAGATACTTACGTGTATCTGGCGGTGGTTTTCCGTTGCGTGCTTCCTCATATTGTTACAGGAACAAATATTGGTTCTAAGAGGACACGCATATATCGAAGGTACCTCGATTGATCTTCCTCAATCGCATGGTGAGATGCGGTACGTCGGTTAACGGGTACCCCCCAAACCAGGTAACGCTCCCAACCTAGAACAAGCTTTAAGTTCCCTGACTGATATCCCGGCGTATGTCATAGTGAAGTGTGTGTATGTGAGAATAGGACAAGGAAGGAGAAGGAAAGATCACGCGCGGTCCGTGGCTTCTTTGTTAGGGTACTGCTCCGGCATTATATTGGTGTTGATCAGAGAAACCACTAAAATCTACCAATCTAAGCAACCAGCACCTAGAATTCTTCTCCAGGTAGCATCTTAATTCGACCTAGTTATGTAGCTAGTATCCAAAATCCTGCCACCGTCGGGACTCAAACCCTTGGACTTCCCGGCCAAAGCCATTGCCGTAACAGCAGTTGATGCTCTGGGCCACACAAGCTAGTCGATAATTGAGATCTATGATTTCATCTCAATTTCAGTTTAACATACCGATCAGGTTCAACATCCCGTAAACATAAAGAGAGTGGACAGGTTGCGACCCTAGTCTTTAAGAGCACTTGTCAATCAAAAAGATCGTGCTGTGAATTTAAAAACTCTTAACAATTCAGAACTCAGCATTATTGAATACGTAGATTGATTGTTCGTAATTCCGGGCGCGTCAGCTACTGAACCTGTAGAGTTTGCATGGACTTTCAACAAATCAAAACTCCACATTCGTTTGAGGTGATGATACATCGCAGCGTGGGAGAAGTTGCCCGGTTTGTTCAATCAACCAATCAAATTTGAGTCACTGTGATGCCTGACTTGCTTGAGTGATGGATTTTTTAATATTGTCCAAATTTCACTCAAAATTTTGTAAAACTACTTATATTTTAGAAAACGTATTTGACAGGAATTAAAGAAATAATTATTGGGAGCAAATTTCATTTGAAGAAGAAATCTCTTTCTTCAATATTGTAGTTGTACGAGTAGAAACACGCCGAAAAAATTTCAATCTTTTGCAATTTTTGAAAAATTAAGGATAACCATGAAAATCGAACGTAAGGTATCTTTATAAATGTATTTAACTTTAATCTTACAAGAAATTTAAAGAAATAATTTGGAGGTATTTTTGACAAAATTTTGAAAATGTCCAAGGGGAATCATGTAAAGTCCCTTCGAAATTTCAAGAATTCCTTTCAAAATCGCCAAGCTTCTAGATGAGCCAGATCGAATCGGGAGTATTCGTTTTGGAAAACATCCTAGCAATAGCTTAGGCGCTATTGTTCACAGACGGACGGACAGGCACGGATGGATGGACGAACGGACATTTTGCTATAAACAAATTTGTCGATATCAAGAACCCAAAAATCATGGATTCTTGACTACATAATGTGTTAGAGGAAGGAGTTTATTGTATATTGGAAGAAGATTTATCCCCTTCTTCTGTGTATGGGCCCCACAATAGGAGTTATGCTCTGGATATATCATAATTTTGCCGCAGCATTAACCAACTTTCTCTATACTACGTATATTACTTCTGTAAAAGGTACGTATACGAGAAAGTACACATGATCTTTTACAAAAGCATCTACAATGTTTATATCACAGAAAATAAAACGGAGCCGTTGTGCTTATTGCGAATATCTACAGATATTCAGACTTATTCGCACCTAATTGAAACCACGCGTAGTGATAACTGCAAACAAGCATGTCACCAAATATTATAAATTTCGACACGTTAGTTAAAGAGGAACACAAAGTTTGCAATTGATTATTTATAAAGTTTCTATTCAAACATGCACAAATACAATTCGCAAGGGATATTCTCGGACCATAATGTTTTGCTGCCCTCGAAAAATTTAAAGCGATTGGAAATTTGAAGCGTATTTGTCGCTGGCTGCGTGTCGCAGAATTGTCTGGTTTTGCTGCAATCTGTTCCACCGACCACAGGGTCTGCCAGTCGTCGCTCTAGCGATAAACCTCTGCCATCTTCAAAGTCTTGAGAACGGAGCCGCGCGGTGACGTCTGCCAAATGTTTTCGAGCGTCTTGATGAGTGATCTCAGCGAAAAGTATGGAAGCTGCGCAACGGCGCATTTTTGTTTGTCATTAGCAGGGCTTGGATTCTGATGAGCTAAACATTATTTTAAAATGACCTACAAAATGACTTAAAAATAAGAGGAAAATTACCATTGAAATGACTTAAAATAAAGAGAAAAATGACCTAATTCTTTTTAAATACTAAAAAAGTTGCATGAAAATGTTTAGTTAGAATTTTGCAATTTTAAATAAAATTATTTATATAAAATTGTTTCATATGAAATCTTTATTTTAAGAGGAAATGTAAACCTTAGCTCCGATGTTCCAACCGTCAGTTTTCAAAGGAAGTTTCTGGAAATCCGTTACGTCTAGAATGTGCCAATGAAAAGATGACATGTCATCAGAATCCGAGCCTTGGTCATTAGATGGTCCCTACGAAAATGCCTTTAGCTGTAAGTTCCCTTGTACAAATATAATATTCTAAAACAGCTTATTTTGAGAAGTGTTCATTACTGAGTGCGAAAACGAAAGATATCTAAACATACTTGCTACGACAACGAATGTTGTTGAATGTCATTGAGATATGTAGGTAATAATTGCTAAAAATGTATGCAACAAAAAAGTCAATTTTACTTATTGGGCTTTGAAAAACAATAGATAATATGCATGGTCTGCTGCGTTCCAATCTCTTTGATGAAGAGTGATTAGCGTACGTTACGTAAAATAATACTGTATAAATTGCAATATTATTATTATTATTATTATTATTATTATTATTTTACGTAAAAGTTACCAACAGTATGTGAAAGCCTGTGCCGTTTTGTAGCTTCTCTAATCTTAATGATCATTAATCTTAATTTACCATAAATGTTTGGTCGCACTTTTTTTTGTCAATACACCTCATTCCCAGTTCGTCCGTCTGCTTCTCCAGAACGAACCACCGTGCGGCGCCTCAGCGTCTCTCGACCCATTCGAGGCCGGAACGAAATCAAACAAATAGCGCGCTACAAACGCAGCTATAAGGTGGAATGGGCCAAATCCCGGCGGAAGCCCGCAAACAGAATTAGAGTGGGAGGGCGACCTCGGAAGAGGCCGCGAACAATAAGCTGCCCTCCCCGGAGCTCGCCCAGCCCTCCTCGCCCTCGCCCACTGGGGAATTTGATCGAAGGAGTAATTCCCAATGAATGCCGCTCCAGTTTTGTTTCTAACGCGGATCTTCCGCAAGCTGAAGTTAAATTGAATGCCTACAGCGCCCCCTTCTTTCCGGTCATTTCTTGTTGCGGTTCTCGCAAATAAATTATTTCCCTTTTTAGGAAAGACCAAATTCCCTCTCTTTTTTGCAGTAATAAAAAACTTTAATCACATTGCTTTGAAATTTCCGATCAGTCACGGTTTCACGTTCTAGCTTACTGTTGAAATCCATGGTGTATAGTTCTTCTATGTTAAGTGATTTGAGAGAAATAAACTTGTGGTCGTAATCAATTAAATAAAAGTAATAAAAACGACGTTAAGATACATTTCAGTACTAGAGTGATGTTTACTTTTAAGTATCACATTTTCAGGGAAGAAAAATACTAGGCAAGAAATTGGGAAAGAAAATTACTAGGCAAATTCCAACCGACAATATATTTTTTCAAATTGCAGATGAAGATGGATAAAAAGGGAACTTACTAATGTGTTTGCATTTTGTTTTTTGTTATCAATACCTGACATTCAAAGCTTTATTAACATCGGATATAATGATATTACTATCTAAATCCCTTGTATGCTAGAAATCGATTTGTAATCCTTTATAATTGCAAGAATAGTTAGTTACAATATGTTATGCAGTCCCTAGACACCACGTATAACAGATTCAGTGTCCAAACTATATTTTACGGAAATGTATTTATTTGAAAAAATATTCAAATATTTTAGATATTTTCTTGTACGATTCTGTAATACTAGGAAACCTTTTTTACCCGATAATAAGTTACAGTCATATTTTCTCACGCCTAATGAAATGGATAATTTGTGTTGATACCTATAAGCAATGGAAGTGTTTAATTTCACATGTATTCATGCAAAGTGACTACAAACTCGAGTGAAATATTCAATTAACATTTCCATTAGTCTGTATTTGATTTAATATTCCATTTTAGACTGTCATTCAGAAATAAACAAACATGTTTTTCAATTATATTGAATGCTTTTTAAATATAAAGGCTGACAGCTTTCAAAGTATTAATTGAAATAAAACACTGAAATTTAATAAGAAGAACGTTGCAATAATTTTCGATCTAAAATTAGACAAATTGCAGAATAGACTTTAATTTTTTTGCTTCATTCTTTCTGTTTGTATTTTTTCTGTCAACTGAAAATAAAATGGGGATAGATAACTTCCCCAAGGCAGATGAAGTGAATAGGATAAAATGTTTACGGAACATTTGCTTTGCAGACTGTTATTTGACCGCCGAATACTATCAGCAGCACGTCGCAAAGAGCATACTAAAGCTAAGAGCAGTGAGAAAAATATCTCATCTTGTATGCCATTACCAGCATTGTGTAAACAACTATTTCCAGTCGCACAGAGCGTCAGCGCTGTCGAGATGCTGGCAAACCCGTCACTGGCACACCAGTATTGGCAGCGTGTAAATCAGCCTTTAGTAACATACCTTGCCAGTGACCTAGCCAGCGACCTTGCCACGTCTGCCCTAGCGCGTCAGTAGTGAGGACGGTCACAACCGTATCTGCCCGTGCGTCGACATGCGCTTCGTCCAGCGCGGTCGCATACACACGATCGCGGTCGGGCGCCTCCGGGCGCCGCCGCGGCTGCCAATTCGGTTCCTCGCGAAGAAGGTGAGCGATAAGGGAACGCTTCGGAATGGCGGTGTTTCGTTATTGCAACAGCACCAATATCCCGATAAGGTGCGGCGTGCCGCCCGTTTTGTCGCAGTACAGTCCAACGCAAAGTTTCTGTATTCTCCATCGAGTACATCAAACGGATAATCGACGTATTTACGAATAAAGCTACATTAAAAACTTTGACTTCCTTCATCCTATAAAGGGAGTCCCACCAACTGTGGGCCACCCCCATAACTTTTAAGCTGTTCACTATATGATAATGCAGTTTTCGCGCAACAATGCAAAATCGTGGGACACGTAATAAGCCGTAGAGATATTGTTTGAAATATTTTTAGTTTGCGAGATATTTAGTCATCTTTGATCTTTTAAGGGAACGTGTATTTTCCTCTCTAGCGATAGATCATAAAAAGAGGAATTCAATGATGTAACATTTGTTTATGTTTTTACAGCATTTTTAGTAAAATTATACTTTATGACGTGTGATTTTAACTTAAACAGGCAATATTTCTTGTAGCAACCCTCGCAGCTATCACTAGTGGGGAAGGCGACCTTCGCGGTCTCTCCCCTCTCTTTTGGTACATACAACACTACCTTCCCTTGCGGGTGTAAGAATTCGTCGAGTATTGGAAACTCATTTATAATAGTTGACCTCCTTTAAAAACCAAGACAACTTACTAAAAAATTTGTTCGCTTATTAAAATCGCAGAAAGTAGAGAAATGTGAGAAAATGAAAATAATGTGAATGATAAGAGATGATTTTCTTAAGAGCATAAATCCCATCAAATTTACTATTATTACAGTTTCAACAAAGCAGCAAACTACTTGATGGATTTATAGTGAGATCATAATAGTTGCGTGTAGCCTTCATATTTTGAACAGACACCGAGTTCATCGCATCTTGCAGCTTCGAACGATCCGGAAAAGAATTTGATACATTCAGTAATTTCTTCCTGGAAACCTTGTTTACGAGTTTCCGGTGATTCTTTTTTACTGGAAAAAAACATGAAGGCACTTCTTGAATAAAGTGATGCTTCAAATACTGAAAAAAAGAGATTCCTTTGTCTTTGTGAGAAGAGCTCAGGCGTAATAGTATCCGCTCTGTTATGAGACTGCGGGGACAAATCTTGAAGCAAAAATTCAAAAATTTATATTTTTAAAATGCACAAGGTTATTCAATTAACAACGAGCAAATTTGTCCACGACAGAATCTCCATGAATGTTTTTCGGTTGTGAGTACAAAGTCGATACGAAGATTCCAGGCATTTTTCGCCACTCCTGTGCAGTTTTAGCAATTATTTGTGTACTCTAACATACACACAATACTCAATCATGGCTTGCGTGAACAAAGGAAGAGGCAAAGCGTACTGATTCAAATAATATCACGAACGCATCGCTGAAGGAGAGATAAAACGATTTAAAATACTCGGTGCCAGAAGTTAGTTCTCCATAACTGTCGCTGGAACTGTGCTGAAGGTCAGTAACACGGCAACGGAAGTGCTCATACCAAAACCTCTCAATTCGTTGCCCGGCAATGTCAGTGGTGAACTCGCGTCGTGAGTGTTGGTTTCCTCGACCATAGCCCGCTAGTATGCCTAAAAGCCGCGGCACTTCGCCGATCCTTATGGACGCTAGCGAACGGACGAAGTTTCACATTGTGGCCGCTGGAGCGCTGGTCGCCGACCATTCGCGAGACCTTCGGGCCGTTTTAATGCATAGGGAAATGCCCGCATTTCGGACGATTTTGGTCACTTACTGTGATATGAGGTATTGCAAACTCGTGTTGGTGGTAATATTAAACAATACTGAAATTATATTTCACTGTACAGTTTGCTTTAAAGAAATTGTGCAGTGAATGCTTCAAATTAACCCTCAAATACATAGCATGCGTGAAATCTACTTGGTTTGTGAGCCAGTAGTAATTCTTCTTGACATATAAAATACAATATTTATTCTTAATTGTTTCTGATATTTACTTATATATTTAGGTATTTAAAGAAAGCTATAATGCACATAATGTCTTCAAGGTTTTTAAAGACAATGGATGAAAACGAAAAAAATAGAAAACATTGTTTTATCAGTTTTATACTATCTTTTTTTATATTTTCAAACTGTATTTATTCTTTAATCTATATTACATGCTCAAAAAAGTAAAATTCAAAAGAGAAGTATTCGGGAAAAAATAACCGCTAAATAACTGGAAGAAACTAGTTCTAAAACGGACGACGGGCGCTGTTATAAATAAATGCTGACGCTGTTGTAAATAATACTCAGGAAAGTTCACTCAAAAGAGTACTCCAAATCACTATTGCCCTGGTAAAAACGTTCTCACTTAGAGATAGTCATAAAATTACTTTCGACTAGCAAAATTCATATTGGCGCTTTAATGGAGGTACAAGGAAAAACTAGAGATTTTCAATAAGAGCAACTAAAATACAATGTAGACATTATTTCTCATTCTTTGCGTAGTCCGCTTCCAAATTCCACAACAATGATAGATCTCATCTATATATCCATCAAACATCAGAGATAAAAATCAACAAATAGACATCTCGTGATATCCAATGACGTTTGTGAGAAAATGTGTCACTTTTTGATTGACAAGTGTTACAATACGAGAAATATCCAAAACTGTCTCAAACGATCATTCCCAGTACATGGAGCCAGTATGTTTTTATTGAACGTAAACAAAAATTGTTTGTGCTATTTGTGAGTGTTTTTTCAAGATTTGTATCGAATTTTGAGAATAAACTGAATTGTTAGGTTGCCAAAGTAAGGGTTACATATTTTATTAACGTTCAGAAACATCAAGAATGTATGTGAAAATTTATTTACAATGTGAAGATAATTAACATGGGTGGTTATTAAATAAATAAACAAATCATTCTCATCTTTAAGTAATCCTGAAGGTTATATGTGGTAGAGCAATTTATTGTGAAATCTATACCACAACTTCCAAGGTTTGTTGTGAAAAGAAACCTTCAAAAATATATTAAGCCTGGTTTGCAAAGAAACTGTTTCCTTGCATGTGACGAGAGCGCAGATTTAATAACGATCATTGACATAATTTGTGAACATTTTTTTATCAGAGGTCGTGAAGAACATTGCTGCTGTTACTAAAGAAGTAATGGATATTCCTAAATACTTGAATTCAAAGCCTGTAAATCGAAAAGTTCTGTGTTTGTAATGTGTATCTCCGTATATTTGAGTGCAGCAGCAGATTGAGGAATGGTCGACGAGCAGCGCGCCAGCGGTTAGTAGCGGAACTTTTAGCTATAACAAGGAGGTGGGCAAAGCGCCGAGGCTTTTAAAGCATACTAGCGGGCTATGCCTCGACTCACCGCAACGCCGCACGGCGTGTATCTCACGGTTGAAGACTGAAATATGGCTTATGTTAGGAGTGGCTAGATAAATCGTGCACAAAGCTATATAAATTACTCCTAAGCTCTATAATATTACTCCTAAGCTCTCAATGCCAAAAGAAGTGCCTGGAGATACGTCGCGTTGATCAAAGAGCAACAAATTTAAAAAATATTTTAAAAAATAAAAACCTTAGAAACTGAAGCAGCAGAATGAAACGAAAAATATACTTCTCGATGCAACAGCCAGTCACAGCAAAACCAATTCTCCGTCAGTTAAACCACACAAATTCTCCTCTCCTCGCTTGGCGAATTCTTCAAAGAGAATGAATTGAAACAAAAAGTTGCGGTAACAGCGATTCAGTTTCTCAGTCCCGTGGTTTTTTTTCTTATACTACAGAGAAAGCTTGGAAAGATCTTCATTTTTTATGTGCATATTACGGAAAGCTAACTCTAACACGAAAATGCACGCAAACTCTTTGGTTCGTCTCATACAGAAATACGGAATAGCTTGCTGGGATACTCCTAGGGAAGGTCTGATTAAAGGGTTAAACCGAATGCAGAAAAAGCGACTAAATTCACGAATAGAAACAATGTGGCAAATGTCTATTAGGAATCTTTAGTTGCACGTAGAAAGGCAGCATGACTGTAGGCCCTCCTGAAAGCTTACACAAAGTAACTGGCACGGAAAGCTATCAGTGAAAGACTTGAAATGTCGTGTTACTTAAGTAGGGGAGACCACTTTTTTCACACAAAATAAAACGCAGAAAGCAAAGAACAGCTAGATGAAAATTCAGTTTTGTGAATAGGATCATTGTTGCTGGAACAATTTACCCGCAGAAGTGCTAGCGATCCTTCCCAGAAGCGCGCGAGCTGTGCGTCCGATAGTTCTTAAGAGCCACTTGGCCACAGCAATGAATTAAAAATGAAATTGAATGATATAAATATTGTTAATATTCGAAAAGTATTTTTTGCTTGTAGAAGCTACGTTGCAAAAAAGCGTAATTATAACCTGGTAAACGCCATGCTGCATCACGCAAGGACAGATGACCTTGCTGATATCGTATACGTGAGTCGACGCACCTTGTCGGATAAGGAGAAATTTCGCCGATTACAACTTCCTATGCTCTTACTGGCAATTCTAATTCCCTCGGTTTTGGACTTTCACAAGTTTTTACCTTCTCAAGAAAGGAAAGGTGTTCGAAATCACATTGATTTCAACGGAGATGTGTATCAAAATACCTTTATTAAATTTTAATCTGGGGAGCCGATCGTATTCCAAGTACAAAGAAAAAAACACGTGTACACTGAGACGAAGTCACAGTACATTTATTTTCTTTTATTGAATGATATTGTAGCAATTCTTTTGCAACATTGCAAGTTGAAATAATTCAAAACAGAAGAAAACATTAATGAAGATATTCATCATGAACAAAACGAAACAAAATGAGAAATTGAAAAATAAAGAGAAATTCAAAATAATGTGTTTATTCAAACGTTTCGAAAAATGGCAGCGCACAAGGAATTCACTATTTTCGGGTCATGTGCTCTGTGTGTTTCTCGTCGATCGCAATGCACATTTGTTGTCTCGTCTCCATGTACCTAAAACCGGCCTTTATTGTGTCTTTTTGTATTTGTACTTCGGAACAAGCTGCAACGATGTGCCTTCTCGTGTCGTCTGGAATGGCAGGAGCCGTCGCTTACACAATGCCTTACACACTCCTCCGTAGGAAGAACTCAAGGAGCGTGAGGTCAGGCGAGCGCGCTGTCCATCTTACAAGACCACCTCTTCCTATCCATCAACCACGTAGTTTTCATTTAAAACTTGCTTCGACACACTTGCAGAGTGAACCGGAGAGCCATCATGCTGGAACCACGTTGTGCGACGCAACTCCATTGGAAATTCTTCTAGGAACACGGCCAAGGTTTCTATGAAGAATCGGGAGTAATTTTGATATGTCAGGTTTCCATCAATGAAATGAAATTATAAGATTCTCGAGGATCCCACACCACACGTTTAAGCGCTACCACCGTTGATGTTCTATTTCCCGGATCCAGTGCAGATTCCGTCACCCCAAAGTGCACATTTCTGAAGTTCACTCGACCATAATTTGTAAATGTTGCCTCGTCACTTAACACAATTTTGTTGCGGAATGTTCTGTCGTCTCGAAGGGAAATCGAAGCAAATCTTCAGAATTTTTACAAAAAGACTTAATAAAAGGAAATAAATGCACTGTGATTTCTCCTCAGTGCACATGTGTTTCTTTTCTTTATCCTTGGAATACGATAGGCTCCCCAAATTCAAATTTAATAAAGGTATTTCATTCTTCGTCCGGCAGTGGTGGCGAGAGGTAGTCTGAGCTCTGCTGTGCGACCCCGTCAGATCTGTTGCGATAAAACCGTTTCTTCGCAATTCGCCACTCCAGTTGACGGAGTGGCGGGGAGTTACGCGTCGCTTCGCGACAATACTAATTTATAAACTAGTGAAGTGAACCATACAAGTGCTACTAATAAATAGTTCATCGAAATAACCCCGGTGAAGTGTGACTCAGTGCAAATTAGTGTAGTGAATGGCAAGCAGCTATGACCCTCCAACAAGCGAAGTCGTAAGTGCGGCATTGCTTGTCCTTAATAACAGTGAAAACCAACCAGAAGCAATGGAAAGTCTCATCCCAGATAATCCTAATCAATTCACCGAAGACAAAATGGAGGTGACGTTGGAGAACAACAATCAACACAACTCCCCCGGCGCTACGGGCAAGGAACCGATTCAACGCAGCCAACCCCTAACCGTTCTGCTACCAGAAAAAGACTCCAACGGACTCCAGAAAAAGGTCAGTGACAGACAATAATATAGAGCGACAATCCAAAAAGTTTAGTGGCAATCATGATGGTTACAGTGACCAGAATACAAACTCTAACTCTCTATTAATTAATGTCCCAGTCAAAAATAGATTCGGACCTCTAAGTGAACTTGATAAGCAAGCAACTGAAAATAGATTCGCTCATATTGACGACCTTCCTAGTGATCAAAGTGAAACCCCCAGTAAAATACCACCAATCATAGTAGCAGACATCATCAATTATAATGCATTCATCAAAGAACTTAAATCTAAAGTCACCCCCAACTTCATTGCAGATCAAAAAACAATAAAATAAAAATAAGTGCAAACTCACCTACCGACTTTCGAAACTTAATTAGGTACCTAATTCACACTCATCGAAGTTTTCACTCTTTCAAAGACCCATTGAATAAAAACATATCTGTAGTGTTCAAGAACGTCAACCAATCCATTACTGACCAAGAAATATATCAAGTTCTAAAACAACGTTTTCCTTCACTGATAAAAATCACCAGACTTCACAAAGACAATAAACCTATCCCAATAGTTGCAGCTGTTTTTTCAGGACAAGACCCAATAGACAATATTCTAGCCATTAAGCAAATTTGTAATCATAGAGTAAAAGCAGAAGCAAGGAAAAAACCCCAAGGTCCTATACAATGCCAGCGGTGTCTGGATTATGGCCATACAAAGAACAATTGCAACCACTCTATTAGCTGCGCTTTTTGCTCGGGTAATCACTACTCGGTAACATGTCCTAATCGTGATCAAGCTCCTAAATGTCGCAACTGCCATGGCAGCCACCCGGCCAATAATCGAGACTCCAGCTGTCCTTACTTAAAAGAATTCATTGAAAAAAGAAAAAGTGTCAACCAAAACATGTCCCAAACTAGAAACCAAAGATTTTCCCACCATTCCATTCCACTACAATCAAACTCCAACTTTCCTTTTCTTCCCCAAACACCACTTCTCAACAATTTCACTCATATTAGCAGCACCACATCCCAGGCACACCCAAATCCCATCAACAATTCAAATTCAACCAACCTTCCCCAGGAAACAAATCAAAACTTTCCCATTATAAACACAATAATTAATGCAATTACATCCTATATAACCAATGTCATAAACACACTTATACCCACTATAATCAACTCAATCCAAAATTCATTCTCCGCCTTTTTTAACGGCAATAATGGCAATACAACACCCTAAAAATTTTACTTTCGCCAATTGGAATGCTAACTGCATAACAAATAAAAAAACAGAACTAATACACTTCTTAAATTCACACAGTATAGATATAATTTGCATCACAGAAACCCACTTAAAGGAAAAAAATAAAATATATATCCCAAACTACTCAATTTACAGAGCCGACAGAAATCTAATCAAAGGAGGTGGAGTACTAATAGCCATTAATAAAAATATTCAACATTACCCAATAATTCTCCCTTGTACAGGTAATATCGAAACCGTTGCCATTAACTTAGAAATTAATAATATCACATGGACTGTAATTGCAGCATACAATCCACCAAATAATAAACTGGACCACGATAACATTAATAAACTATTTCAACTAAAAAACACCATACTTCTAGGAGATTTAAACTCGAAAAATATAAACTGGGGATGTTCTCACACCAACGCTAATGGGAAAATATTAGCTCAAATACTAAATCGCCTTACTCCAAACATAATTTCGCCCCCAGGCCCCACATATTACCCTCACGATCGCTTAAGAAATCCCGACATCCTCGATATCGGAATCACCAACACAAAAATGAAATTGCACTCTACCACATTATTCGAACTAGATTCGGATCACATTCCAGTCTTAATAACCACGCAACAAATACCCCCACCGCATGCCCGAGTACCAAATCCAAATACATTAAAAGTTGACTGGAAAAAATTTAAAACAATAACTAGTTCAACAATTCCTAAATTCAAAATCCTCTCCAACCCATTAGAAATAGAGCAATCAATCAACCAACTAACCACCATAATACATACCACAATTAAAGAGACAGAATTAAAACCGAAGAGCACCAACAATGATAAACAACATAAACTTCCCCCAGAAATAGTGAAACTAATACAAATAAAAAACAAAACCCGCAGACTATTGTCACAATTAAGAATACCAGGGCTAAAATCAGAACTTAACATACTAATAAATATTGTACGCAAATTAATCAAAAATTTCAACTACCAGCAATTTCAAAAACTACTTCAATCACTAGACAGTAGCAATAAATCCATATGGCAATTCACAAATAAAATATTAAGAAAAAAGAATACCATCCCTCCACTGGACACTTCCACAGGAAAAGTGTATACGCCTTCTCAGAAAGCCGACGAGCTAGCAAATTACTTTGCATCCACATTTACACTAAATAATACTAAACCGCACCCTAATCATCTCACAATAAACAAAAAAATAAACGAACAGACATATGGCCCACATCACAAAATAGACTACACATCACCTAAAGAAATAAATAAAATCATCAAATCGCTACCTGTCAAGAAAGCCCCTGGACATGACAAAATTAAGAATTTAATATTAAAAAACCTTCCCCAAACAGCCATAGCGTATCTGACTAATATCTTCAACTCATGCCTCAGACTAGGTTACTTCCCACAAGTATGGAAACATGCAATCATACTTCCGATTCAGAAACCAAACAAAAATGCATCCCTAACCAACAGTTACCGACCAATTAGTCTGCTTCCCACGCTTTCCAAACTCTTAGAAAAAATAATATTAAAACGTTTTAAAATTCATCTCAAACACACAAAAGTCATACCCATAGAACAAATGGGATTCACCGAAAGAATATCTACGCATCATCAACTACTTAGAATCACTGAAAACATCCACACGGCATTCCAAAAACACTATCATACAATAGCAATATTTCTGGACATTTCACAAGCCTTCGATAGAACATGGCACCAAGCTCTAAACTATAAAATAAAAGAAATAGGCACTCCACATTATCTTACACAAATCATTTCCAGCTTCCTCAGCAATAGAACTTTTGCCGTTACAGTCGATAACCATCACTCTAATCCAAAAGCGGTCAAGGCAGGCCTTCCTCAAGGCTCCCCCTTATCACCTGCTCTTTACAACTTGTACGTAGCTGACTTACCAAAATGTAATAATATAAAAACCGCCCAATTTGCAGATGACACTGCGATATATTCATCAGGTCCCAACATAAACACAATAAAAATCAGTCTACAGTTATACCTACACCAAATCGACAGCTGGGCAGCAAAAAACAAAATTAAAATCAACCCGTCAAAAACAGCAGCGAAAATATTTTCCCTTAGACCTTTCATCCTCCACCCCCCTTACAATTAAATCAAGAGTCGGTACCATGGCATCCTCATAATAAACCCATAAAATACCTAGGCCTTTTTTTAGACACCCGTCTCAACTGGAAAAACCATATTGACAACAAAGTTATACAAGCAAAAATTAAATTACACCAACTAAAACCAATAATAAATAGATCAGCGAAGCTACCGTACAATACTGCCATACTGTTATACAAAATGATCATACGACCACTACTACTATATGCATGCCCAGTATGGATCAGCGCAGCCAAATCTAATACTAAAAAATTCCAAGTAATTCAAAATCAGTTCCTCCGCACAATCACGAATGCTCCCTGGTACATCTCCAACGCACAACTCCATAAAGAATTCCAGCTAGAACCGATAACCGACCACATTATATTTTTATCCACCCACTTCTTCCATAACATCCCAAACATACCCAATCTAACCCCTCTAAGACTCTGCCAAAATCCAGTACATAGAACCCGCATAAAAAACAAATTTCCTTTCCACATATTCCTCGAAAAATTCTCAGATCTCGACCCAAAGTAGAGATATTTACATAAAATACCTCTACCACCCTATTAGTGATGTAAGTTGTATTTTAAGAATAGTGTAAGTTAATTGTAAGTAGATGTAAGCAATTATAACAAATGTATAGTGTAACAAAAACACTGATCTTTGTATCTGTCTGTCCAAAAGAAAATAAATTAAAAAAAAAATAATAAAGGTATTTAGATATACATCTCCGCTGAAATCAACTTGATTTCGAACACCCTTCCTTCCTTGCACATGTATAACTTGTGAAAGACCCAAACCAAGGGCATTAGAATTACCAGTAAGATTATAGGAAGTCCCCTAATCAGAGAAATTTCTTGTTATCAGACAAGGTACATCGACTCACTTATACGATGTCAGGAAGGTCAGCTGTCCTTGCGCGCTGCAGCATGGTGTTTTCCAAGTTCTAATTGCACTGTTTTTGCAAAAAAATACTTTTACAGTATTAACAGTATTTATATCACTGAATTTCATTTTTAAAGAATGCTGGAGAAAACAATACACGTACTTCCATTTAAAAAAAACTTGTGTCAATATCTCAAAAATTACGTACGGTACTAACAAGAAAACGAAGTATGTTATTTGCCTCATCATCTGCAACAACATGATGCAAATAGCATTTCTATACCTCAAACCGTTTTCAAGATATTTGCTGTGACCAACCTAGGTGGTCCACCCTTTACAGTGATGTGCAGTGAAATGCAGTGACGCTGTTCAGTATTAAAAAAGGTCAATAGTAGTGCGCACACAGTACAATACAAACACTTACCTTTAATATATTAATTATTGATTACAGAAAAATGCAGTGAAGTCAAGTGAAGCAAAGTAAGGAGAGAGTACGGAGTAGACATGGTCACTTTAAATAAACATTTAATCTATTTTTTCTAGATGTCTGTTGGTGTTTCTATTTTATTTTTGCTAGTTCATTTGTATCGTTTATCTTTTTTAATATTAGTATGTATGTTCTTTCAATTTTAACTTTTGCGCTTTCTCTTTTGTACTTTGTGATCAACTGCCATCAAGCGTACTCTTATTTGCAGTAATAAATTATTATTATTGTTATTATTATTATTATTATTCCTCTAAATTACGACTAAAGATGTTATGTGTCGGCTGAATATAAAATCTACTCCACGTTGCAACCAGCTACCTAAGGAGCAGATCTAGGGACTGTCGGTGCCTCTACAATACTTTGCGCAAAATGTGGGCTGTTCCAAATAAAGCGATTTTTTGCACTTCCCAGTCTTTTGGATTACCTGGGAGTTTAGACAAGTTCTTACACAAATTTTGCGGAAAAAAACGGAGCTCCGATAACTATCGGTATGACCTGTGCTTTTACGCCCCACTTTCGGCTGATCTCGATTTCCAAACTCTAGTATTTAAGACGTTTTGATCGCAAGGTACAGCAACATCGACAAGTAAACACGGTTTGTTCTCCAAATCCCAAATGACTATATCCGATTTGTTTGTCGCTATCGTGCGATCAGTTTGAATATCTTGGTCGTACAATATCGTACACAATCCAACAGACGTCACCGGTTTTGGTGAGTGTTCATACCACTTGGGGCATGTGTTCGGAACTTCGAGGGCAGTACAGATCTGCTAGTGGAGGTAGCTACACACCCTGTCGTGTCTTTTCAACTATTCGGTCAGTGCTAGGATTGGACAAGCTGAGACAATATGATCAATGGTTTCTACGTGTTCCTGACAAAGCGACATTTATCATCTTGGGAAATTTTGAGAACCGCTTTATCATAATGTCGTGTTCTCAAGGCCTGATCTTGGGCAGCTATTACAAGTGCTTCCGATTCTGGCTTCATTCTTCCCCTTTTAAGCCACATAAATGATTGATTTTTATTGATCTGTTCTCTGTTCATTCGTTTCAAATATTGTCCGTGGAGTGGTTTGTCTCTCCATGATTTCTTAAACATTTTTGTGTCTCAAATTTCATATTAAGTAGCATCAGAAGTTCAGTGTCTCTGTCATTCTGGGTGTCTTGCATAGTCTTGTTCGCAATGCTTCTTGCTACACTTACAATGCCTTTCCCATTCTTCGGTCAGATTTCATGACCTGCCTCATTAGGGGGTCATCTTAATGGCTGACTACATACTTTCCCATCCCGATTATTGCATTGTGCCAGGAGGCTTCAATTTGTCTCAGGCCTCTTCCTCCTTCCTTACGTGACACATAAAGTCTATGTACATCAGCTCGGGGGTGGGCAACATGATGCATTGTAAGCAGTTTTCTGGTTTTTCGATCCATGATGCGAATTTTCTGCTCAGTCCAGTCCACTAGTCCGAAACTGTATTCGGCTGCAGGCACCGCCAAACTACCTATTGCTGATAATTTATTCCTTGAGTTCAGAGATTCCATGATGATAACAATGACTTTTCCTTTCGTTACATCTTGCGTTTTTAAATTTTATTTGAAATCCTAATTTCCAAGACATTGTGTAAAGACTTAAGAAAAAAACTAGTTTTAACAAAACATTATAAAGCCATAGAAGCAGCTTTTATGTGACCGATTACGAATTTTAATGGATACAGGAGAGAGAACAAAAGGTGGAAACAGTAGCGGAGGCATAACTCTAAAATATTTGTAGAAAAATTAAACTTTGGAAAAGGCAATTTGCAAAAGAGAAAGAAAGATTTGGGCAAAGTACTTAATTTTTCGTTGGAAAATAAGTTCAAAGACAATGCTCTTAGTACTACCTATATTAAAAATAAGGTCGATTCAATATTTTATTCTGCTTCAAATGCTATTTTGCAGAAAATTATTTCTCTGTTTCATTAGTTTTAGTTAAAAATGCATTATCATTAAAATGTCTCGATTTGCTGTAATTTCACATACTCTTTAAAACTTTACTAGAATATAGTTCTCTACTTAAATATCTGGGTCACTTTACATGCCCTTTCAGTGAAATTATTATTAATTTTCCCGACATCTCAGGAACCTGTTGCTTGGTCGCAATTGTCATATCACAGGCTCTCTTGGAAATGTAAATTAAGTTTAGGAGGCCAAAGAATGTTAAGAATTTCTTCATTCTAACAAATTCATCACATTGCTATTTTATGTAACTCATAAACTCCTTTATTATATTATGCCTTGAAATCTTCAAATTGCGGGCAAATTTCACACATTTCTCGGTCGTAAACGGTTTACGCAGAAGTAAAAGGACACTAAAATAAACCACTAGAGACCTAGTTGCATTTACCGCAACCCATTCTACAAGGCAATGTTTCAAAAGTAATTTCAGCCACGGTCAATTCTCAGACAAGTAAAATACGTGGAAGATTTTGATTTTCAATTTGTTTCCAATATTCTTCTTCTTAACCCTTAAGCGCGCGCGTCAAATTTGGGAACATAAATGAGTGCGCCAAGCAGATTTCTGTTTTTTCTGCAACTATATTGTGATATTTGTGTTTCAATTTATGGCACATATCATCACAGTCAATTATTAAAGGCACAGTCAATTCATTACAACCCACTTCTTCATCCTCTTCGTATTCGAGCAAAAGTTTTGTAATGCGACAGATTTCTTTCTCAAAATCACCCCTGGAACAAAAAGTTATTGTTTCTCAAAAGAATACAATTTTAATTTACTAGTATGCATACAGTGAGTATACAAGGATTTTTTCCATCAACGTAAAAAGATCAAAGTTGATAACAGAAGGATAATTTGAGACTCTACATAACTCTACGCGCGGCGCACAGTATGCGACAGACGGTCCGTCGATGACTGATCTACCAATAATTCAACCCAGGATTGAGCGAGGACAACGAAACTTCACACATTGGAAACCAAGACTACACTGAAAGGTTACATGAAGTGATAACGAATGTCGACTCATCTATCGAAAATGGCACAACAATATCCGCCAAAGGTGCACGCTGTGCGCCAACGCGTCCACTTAATGGTTAAAGAATATCTAAATAATATACAGTATTAAAAGGAAGTTATCTTTGTGGCATATGAAGAAACTCTTAAGGAAGAATGCAACTTTATAATTAAAATTGACCCAGGCATATAATTATTCAATTATCAGTGTAATTATAACTATTTTCGTGATTGATGAATAAGTGCAACAATGAGTAAATGATTTTTCAATTAAATAATATTGATTTCAGATTTTTGTAACATTTGCATTTCTACAACTGTCATAATGGGGCATAAGATTATCATAAGACACTGCTTATGTAAAACTAAAAACTCGGGCTAAAGATGACCAGGGTGTCTGGAGTGGGACTAGCCAATAATATTGTGTGAATCTGCAAAAATCTCGTTTGTGAAACCGAAAATGAATTTTCTTCTAGAGCAGACTCACTGAGATTTTGAAGAGTATGTAGCTCACTACAAAATGATAATAGAGAGCAGAACTCACTGAGATTTTGAGGAGCAGGTTGTTCACTACAAAAAGGATAATACTATAAAAACTCCTTCACACTGACTAAACTGAATTCCCAAAATACTGCACACCCGTCTATTAACTTTATCAGACATTATTTTGTAACATTAATTCCTGTAGTATGATCATCGTTTCGTCGGGGTATTTACCATTCAAATTCCGTATTCTCATATTCCGCCGAATGTCTTGATATAGGTTCATAGATCTCCGTTTATTACTGGAACCTCCGTGCCCTTCCATACGGAATAGTCTCTCCAGTTCCTCTCTCAATGGAAGATCGCGGGTTTCTTTTTTTTCATGTTTTCTACCTCTGATTAACTCTTGTCTGTTAGGAATAGGTTCACATTTAATTATAATTAAATGTGCTCCAAGTTCTAACTCTAAGTTCTCTTGAAGGCATTTTTCGTGCAGTAATGATAATTATCAATACTACACGAAAAATGCCTCATAAGAACTTAGAGTATGTCAGGGGATCTTCATTACGTACTATCTTGTGCGGCTGGCGGCACGTATGAAGGTGAATGAAATAAAGATAAAGATTTGAACGTTAAAGAACGAAACTTTGAAGACAAGGAGCTACGAGGGAAAAGGACTCCGAAGAACTTGCTGCAAATTTACTTTACCCGTTATAAGTTCCGCATACATCGACCGAGGCGCGAGCCGTAGTCCAGGGGAGGCATGATTAATAACTTCCGTGCCTTGACGATTTCTAATCAAGTATTTTTCGATTTTGAATCATCTTCCTTTTAAAAAATTCAAAACTTGGAAAGTGTATTCAATATTTTTCTCTGAGTGCATACAAAATAGAATCCATAAATTTCTATTCTGTATATTTTTAGTATTTAAAATTAAATTAATATAGCAGACGGCATAAATAATCGGAACTAAGGCGTAACACATAGTTGCCGGAGGATGATAGGCGTAACACACATTTGACTTGAAATCGAAAAGAAGCAACCATAGATGGCAAAGTCGGACGATTTCATTTAGTGCCCAAACTTTTTCGACACAATCTCCCAAAGCGTGGAAACAAAGTTCTTAACTTTTCCTTTAAATATTTCTCAAATAATTATTTAAATATCTCAAGCAAAATAATTCTGAGCCAATAAAAACTATTTTTCATACATTTCGAAAATTTCGAAATCCCAACCTAAGGTATGCTGTGCATAACTTAACAACAATGAGTTCATGGTTTATCCTTATCACCAACGAATTCGCAAAAGTACAAAGAATTGTAATGATTTACAGTCTTATTTTTTACTTTGAGGTTTGGATACATCTTCCACAACTGTAATAGAAATTATCGAGATGAATGGTACACTTTTGGTGAGAACTGACGCTTAGGATTTAAACCAGCTGTCCACAAAATATGAGAATACACATGAATGAGTAGTTTTGGAAGCATACTCTGAGATCTTATTGAACGTGACTACCGCAAAGGAGATGAAAAAGGATCACACCGAGTACATAAGCGTACAGGAGGGTATTAAAGATCAAATTGTTGAAATTTCGTTAAATGGTCTTGAAATGCTAAAACTCACTTTAATTTCTGAATGCGTCTGGATTCCCATCACCTATTACTTCAAAATTGCTAAATTTATATGTGCCTATAATATGATAGGATATGATACGGCATGCTATACTATATACATTTGTGACAGGAAAAGTTTTTGTTATTATCTTCCTAATCCACACAAGAAAATGAATAAATTGCAAACAACATTTTTCTGAAGTTAAATATCTTCTTGAGTACTGTAGCTTATTCGAAATTATGTGGATTTTTTTCGTGGGTTTTTGTAAAATACCTGAATTTCTTAGACAGTCAATAGTGATATAACATAAGTACGATGTACCTATAATGTCCCTCTGTTCTTCGTATTAGAAGAAAATATAAGAATAAAGTTAAAATTTATTCAGATTGTGTGACCGAATAAAATGAAAACTTATTTAAAGAACTTGTTAGTTTTGAATACACTAGTATTTTTGTATTGGATTGTACATATAAAACAAAGAATATAGTATATTGGTGCGTAATAAAATACAAGAACGAAATAGGAGAGTAGGAAGGAGAGAGAATTAATGAAGGGAGAAAGAGTGAGGGAGGGATGACAAGAGAAGGAAAGAATAAGAGAAAGAATGTCAGGAGGAAGAGTGAGAGAAAGAGAAGGAAAGAGAAGATAAAAGTACAAGAAAAGAGGAAGGAAAAAAGTGTGTGTGAGAGAGATAGAGAAAGAGAGTAAGAAACAGAGGTTTTAGGTGACACCAATGTGGAACGCCTGTTGTTCCCGGGACGCAACTGCTATTCACCGCTCTTCGCATCAAATAAAGCATCGACCTTTCTGTTCTACCTATTCAACCGTATACCTGAATGTTCCAGTCAGGTAGAAGAACACGGTTTGATGTCACGATTCCCTTATTCACGCGGTTTTAAATATTCACTCATCGACAGTAAGGAAAAGCAATCAGATTTTTCACATCGCTAATTTTTCTTTCTTGCCATCTTTTGAATTCATTCTCTGGAACATAGCGAAATATTTCCCAGTTTTATCAAAACAGAACTTCGTAGACTACCAGAAAACACTGATTTTATTAATTTCATTCAGTACTTCAGTATATCCACATGGTGTTATGTGTTTGTTGATCCTCTTCAGAGAGAAAAATATCCCAAAAAAAGTGTTGTCATTCAGGAATTATGACGTTATTGCGACCATCATAGTCAGAAAAAAAGCAGGCATGCTATGTTATGTTTTCTGAAGTATAAATTATAAAACCTGTGATTTAAAGTTTTTAGATATTGTGTTATTAGCATTAAAATAGTATTACAAAGCGTACATTATGCAACTTAGCGATCATAATATAATAATGTGGAAGAAGACGGAAAGTAATGATTCATGTGCAAATTTATTGTAAAGATATTTCTCTGCAACAATATGTCAAACTCAGAAATAAAATTATAAACGATCATTTATTTATTTATTTACGTCAAAAACAGTTAAAACTGTGTGTGACAAGCTATGGGGAGAAGTGAAATTTGTGCACGTTTTCATAATTCTGTGATCTCAATCCTAAACCATATTCTAGTCGAATTTTGAATACAGAAAAAGAGCGTTTTTTTTCAAGTTTTGTTGACAAAATATTCTTTCCTATATAATAAAATATAAGAGTGAATATATTATTATCAATAAAGTAACTGCATTTCTTATTTTTTATTCCAATTCGATGGGTCTTGTAGGTATTTTCCGATTTAATTTATTACAATGTTGCGGAGCTTATTCAAATTGATGTTTCATGAACAACTGTAATTACGATGAAAAAAAGGACGATATTTTATGTTAGACTTTTATAGCGCTTAGTATGATGCTTGTTTCGGGGATGTTATTTAAAACACCGGGATTGGCGCTGAAGAAAAATATTTGTAGCTATAACTTAATCCCGTGGCCGTCACCCTGCCGGCAGCCATTTCCCAGGCCGAGCCCTTGCTCTCGCCCAGGGAGCGGCCGCAACCCTCGTCATAAATTTGTCACAAGGCCGAAGCCTCGCTAACCCCTTGCTTCTCGTGTTCGAAAAGCTTTTATCAGCGGTTCTCCTTCCGGTTGCGGAGTTCGTGCACGTCGCCATTCACTTTCCTATTATTTTAAAATAGGGGATGGTTCAATTGCGTCAATCGAAGAATAATTTTACGCCAGACGCACACCGGAAGCATTCCCAAGTAGAGGGGTCTTTAATATATCAGACGGACGTATTTTATGGGAACTCAATAAGAGGGATGAAAACAGGTTGATGGCCCTTGAAATAGATTGTTGGAGGACCTGGAGCGCATGAGAATTGGATTACACAAGAAATGAAACTGTAAGGCAAATGATGAACGTGTAAAGTAGAATTATTGATTCTAATCGGAACTAAACGGCTGAATTCGTACGGGCACCTTGGAATAATGGACCAACTTAGGGGTCAGAAACATTCTGGCCATGTAGTGGAAGTATGAAGGACACTATTAAGCGAGAAAACGTCTATGACTTTCGAGTTCTTCATTTACAAAAGGTTCAGGCGTGTTAGGTAGTTCTTAATTGGATACACTAAGGTAATGGATGGATGCAATTTGGCAGTGAATAATAAAAGCAATCGGATTATGCCACACTGTGCAACATGTCTGTACAACGGCTGAACATCCTGAAATGAATTGACTTATTAAATACTAGCTAATTACCTGCGGTTGCCCGGGCCATATTTATGAGAACCATCTATTAACTAGCCGCCCCTCTCTCCCATGCTTCGCTCGTCTCCCCAGCACGCTCTGTCCTAGGGCTGCTGAACTCGCGTCGAACGGGCGCGAGTGTTCGTCTCAGCTCTGACCGGAGCTTGATTCCGAGCGGTCCAGGGGACCACTGACTTGAGCAGACCTGCTCAATCCGGCATATTTATTTATTTAACGTCAAAAAGAATTAAAATCTGCGTATGTCGTACTATGGGGAGAAGTGTATTCTGTGCACGTTTTCTTAAATACTGGGATCCCTATCCTAACCGACATACAAGTTGGAGCTTCGGTCCGTCAGTTCGAATTCTGCATTGTGCTTGGTTGTTTGTCACTTGTCTCTCATATATGTTAACGTGGAGACCCCAGATAAGAGGAATCTGCAAGTGTGTTAGTGTCTAGTGTATGGTCAAATAAGCATCCCATCTAAACGTAAAAGGTAACCGGCTGTCGGTTGGAAAAAGCCCTACGAAAAAAAATGTTTTTATTCTTCATTATAGTGGTTACTACTTAGAGATGGTTTAATTCATACGCGGACCAAGCAGCTGCTTATGGTTCCCACTAGATTAAAAAAATGTATAAAACAGCTCACATTACTTCATAAAACAAAAGTATTGTAATATTCTATCTTAAATTTTTAAAGGTTACAATATATTTTAATTTTTATTTCGCATAGGGTCTACGTATATTAGCGAGCCTCATAGTTATAAGGCTCGCTAATATACCTACACTTAGAGTCCCATAAGACATTTTCGTAATATTGCGGTTATATCGAGATAGCGTTACTAACAGAGGATCAAAAAACCTCTCTGAAGTGTCGTCCGTTAAGTAACTTAACAGTTCGTCATCCTTTAGGAACAATCAAACCGGCCAAGTTTAGCTCAGAGACAGCATTGCCCAGTTTCTGCAGCGCCTCTGATCAGGAGATATATTCGAGACCCGACGGTGGTAGATACTAACTAGATTCGATACTAACATGACAGGAAGGTCAAATCCAGCCGCTCTGCTGTCCGAAAGAGAATACTATACGGTCGGTTGCTCTGATTGGTAGTTTACCGTTTGTTTGTCGTTGTTATTTTTTTTCGTACTAGGCAAATTCCCTGACAAATGGGACATGGACCACGTGCGATCTTCCTTTTCCAAGCCTTGTTTTTTCTTCTCCCTACACACACACACACACTCACACACACACACATGCACTACTCTAAAATCTGACACTAGTGGAGAACTCTAACCTGTCTGGAACGGCAACCCTCTGGGGATACCTGGAGAATAAAAACCCCGCAAGTCGACGGGTATGTCGATGCTGGATTTCACGTTCCAATGGTGAAGGAATACAGCTACTTCCCTGCCCTAACATGGGTTAAACTTACAGGACTGAATATCAAACTAGTTGACGCGCCTGAATACACTAAATAATACCCACTCACTACTACCGCGTCGCCTTACAAACTTCAAACGCATGCGTTCTTTGCTCTACATCAAACTCATGACGATAATTTGTTGATAATGAAAGCACATATGAACTGAAGCCAGTGTGTGGGCATGAATCCGTCCGTGTGCAGGAGTGTACGCCGTGTCATGAGGTACGTTGGTGCAAGTTGGTGACTGAGTTGCGAGGCTATGGCTCTAGGCTCTAGGCTCTACATATGGAGATATATAGAAATATGAACGGTATTGGATAATGAAAGTGTAAAAAAAGCTTATGAAGCATATGACAATATGTATATCATTGGATTTGTCTTTTTACGCTCGTCATGAAAGACTAAAAAATATGTATAGTTCCATTTGAAAAACCTAGTTAC
Source organism: Acheta domesticus (assembly GCA_031308135.1). Classification (NCBI taxonomy): domain Eukaryota; kingdom Metazoa; phylum Arthropoda; class Insecta; order Orthoptera; family Gryllidae; genus Acheta; species Acheta domesticus. Next base: position 44,422,076 of record JAHLJT010009436.1, on the reverse strand, counting down.
CTCAAATATCTCGTAAAATACAAGTGATAAAGTATAAATGAATACACGTATCATTTAGCCCCATTCCCTCATACACTTCCGTGTCAACTTCGTTGCATTAACTTCAACCGTTCAAAAGTTACAGGAGATGCCAAAGTTACGCGATTCTCTGTATATTAAAATGAAGCTATGAATGTATTTCTGTTGCGCGCCTTGCGTTATATTGTTTTATTTTCTTACGTTACAATGTTACGTTTCTATGTTTTAAGGTATAAGTTCATTTGATAGAGTACATTGCATTACCTTTTAGAAATCTACCATCGGGCGCCAATTGCTAATTAGATCAAATACACGTATCTATCAAATACATTTCGACTGTAACGTCACACTGGCTGCCCTGCGCGGGAATACGAGGCGGGAGTCTCGCAGGCCTGAGAATTGAGGAGCGAGAAGCACGGCGTTGTAGGTTGTAGATATTTTTAGAATCAAGGGATCCCGTCTTGTCCTGAGTTGTCACGTGGTATATGCAACCCTCCTTTCACGCTCAAGGGTGGTCACGTGGGTCTGAGCCGGCGGGTATAAATTGGGCTGACTCACCCTCACCAGGGATTTTGTTCTGGAAGACCTCGCGCTGTGCGCAAAATTCACGCCCAGGCTGGAGTGTTTTCGTGCGTTGCACGGGTGACGAAAGTCACGTGAGTGGCATGGTAGGAGCGTACACTCGAGGCGGGGCCTCTCTGTAGTGTACCCATACGACTACGATCGCTAAGACGGGAAGCAGGCGGGAAATACCGCGAAGTGTGTACGGGGTTGTTCATTTTGTGTACACTTGTAAATAAAACTCCTATATACTTTTTTATTTCTGTGTATTTTCTTTCAAGACGCCGCACGGCCCTGCTACTACATCCTGACGTCCATCGCGCGCGACTATGTGAACGGGCAACACTTACTCTTCCTGGCTTTTGTTCTCTTTTGGCTGATTGATTAGTGATTCTGGGCGTGTAAACGGCTAAGGCATTACATCAACACTTACGGCATTCGTCCCGTAAGTCTAGTGCATGTCTCCCTCGAGGGTTGGCGGTAATCTTCCCCCGCTGAATGATCCCGCGCCGACCTAACGAGGCTAACGAGGTTTCCCTCAACCAGGTATCTCCTACTCGCCTGGCATCGCCCCAGTCGGGACAAGCTCTAAGCTCTCGATTAGGCTCCGATAAGTGTGGTAGAGTTGTGCATGTGAGTATAAGTGTGTGTAAGTAAGGGGTGAGGAAAGGAAGAGGAAGGAAAGATCGCGCGCGGTCCGTGTCCCGTTGGTTAGGGTACTGCTCCAACATCCACCTTGTTTTTTCGGAGGAACCACGGAAATCCACCGATCATAGCAGCCGGCCGCTAGAATTCTCCTCCAGACAGCGACTGAACTCGACCTAGCTATTAAGCTAGTGTCGAAAATCCTGCCATCATCTCAACTCGAACCTAAGACCCCCGGTCAGAGGCACTGCAGTGACATCATTTGATGCTTTTCTTCCTCGTAATAGAAGCAGTGATAGTACAGCTGTAATAGAAGGCGTTGGCGCGGGTTAGTTTTCCTCGCGCAGGGGCTTCTCCCGTGCCTTGCTGCTCCGCGCGCGCACACGCGGATGGGCGGAGGCGGAGGCAGGCGCGGGGACAGAGCGCGGGGACGGGGGCGAGCGCGAGGACGGTGGCGAGGACGGCCGCGGGCGCGGAGGGGCAGCGGGGTCGGGGACGGGGGCGGGGACGGGCGCGAGGAAAGGCGCATACGCGGAGGGGCAGAGCCGGGGGCGGGCGCGGGGACGGGCACGGTCGCGAAGGCGGGGGCGGGCGCTTGCTATTTTTACGGTGGATGAGTGAAATGTAAAGAGGCGCGGCGTAAGAGACGAGCTTTATATAGGCCGAGAAATGAAAGGTGCTGGAGCTGCAAGGAGCTCCCACTGGGGAGCGAGGATAAAAGAGGTCGGGCGCCGCCGCCCTCGTGATGGGACCGCGTGTGAGGACGGGACACGGTGTGAGGGTGGGGGCGTCCCAACTGTCGGGTTGCGACGGTCGATCACGGCGTCTAATGATCTTGAGATGGAAAAAGGAATATTTGTGTGAAATGATGTAACGGTGAAAAGAAATGCCAACGGAGACGAATGGGAGTTCAACTAAGAGATTTTTCACGTTATTGTGTCGGGGATAAGTTGTGTGCCGTGAGTACATGTGTAGCGAATCACACTATACTCGATAAGGAATATTAGAGCGAGAATAAGGACCACGAGGTAGAAATGGAAAATCCATCTCTGTCTTATAAACACCCGATCAGCTTTATACGATACTGAAAAATGTGGGAGAACCTCACGTTGTAATGCTTGTTGCACATCGACAGATTTTTTATACAAGGGGGTTTAATGAAACCGTTTATATTGCTGTACTGTTACTATTCCTTACTATAAACTGTACTGCTACATACAAAACGTTTTACGAAAAGCTTCATGAAACAAGTGTGTTGTATACCTTCAATGTTTAGCAAAATTGTTTGGTCCGCCCCCTGTAGGGAACACTATGTACTAACAGTGTCAGCCTCTCGTTTTGCAATTGTAATAGAAAATATCGGAGACAAATGAGGATTTGAATTCGGAAGTGTGCACCCCTCGGTCATTTACAGCCAACTGCTTTTGTAATGTCGATGATCGTTTAGCCTATACTCTTTCGAAGACACAAACGAAACTTAAACTACGTCTTTTCGCAAAGATAAAGGAGCAATTGTTGTTGTTTAGCTTTGCGGCTCTCTCATCATTTGCGCGACGTTCGTCGGTATTACCGAATGTAGATTGCTTCTTGCGTAAAATTATTTGATGAAGATAAGATATACTCTATTTCATAATTTTTTATAAATCTCCGAACTTTATCACGTGAAAGCTATATTTTATAAACTTTTCGTTTTATGAAACCTTTTATAAATAATTCTACTGAAAATATCACCATAAGAATGAGGCACCTGAATAACTTTATTTTTGTTGAAATATCAATGAGTCACATTCTTTGTAATTTTATTTGTTTCACAACACATTATATTAAAAATATGTTTTAAACGTGATTAAAAAATCTTGTGATTAAGTATTTTTTGTGGCAACTGTATCCGTGAATCGGGAAATACGTTCTAAATATGTATACTTTTTGCAGATTACGCATCCTCTTCTATTTTTAAAGTTGCCCTCAGCATTCAGTAACATCAAAGAGAGAAATATATTTCATAAGCTTGTGATTTTCCATTGAAAGATAAACATATCTCTTTCAAAATGCCTCCCTTATTACTATCATTCCTGAATTTGTACTCGTAATGGTTTTCCTAAATGTGCATAGGCAACATTTTTGATACTGCGAATTCTTCTTCTCTTAAAATATCAGAAATAATAGATAAGCATTACTCAGAATCTTCGACCATGCAGTGTTTGAATTTCTTACCGCTTCCTAGCAATAATAACAATCAACGACGCGCTTTCTTTCTGTAGTCTGTAGATCAGAGAGTATATAACAGAGACGGCACTCAATGTATATTGGAGAGCTCTTATTTGACATGGTGGGGGGAACCGACAGAGAGAGTGGGGGACGCCGCCATTCGCGGGCCCCAATAGCGTTGAAGCTTTAAAAATATGCCGGGAATACGAATCAGCCAATCACGACGACCCACTCAAAACGAGTAGCGAAGACGACCCCGGTGTCAAGAGAGTACAGCTCTGTTTCACTTCCAATATTATTTATATTGACTTTTGAATTTATTTATAAGTACATATGATTTGCAGATGAATTAAGAACAAAATAAATGTTACACTATTTAGGAATTTGAAGGCAGGGAAAGAAATCTAGGATAAACATGCAAAATAAACGAAAGTGATTTCACATTTTAACATTTATTTTCAAATTAAACATGGAATAATACAAAGACATAATACAAAGGCACAAAACACATACATCCAAAAATTGTGAAATATCACTAATTCAACTTTCTGTTGGCTCCCTACATACATATTTAAACCCTGACAATCTATTCAAAAAGAAATTTTAAAAAGCAGCAAAAACATAGCATAATTCATTGGCATACAGTGATGACAATTAAAAAACACACAGATATATGGATATTGCAATAAGCCTAAAGTGAGTTGCAATGTGAAAAGTATAAAGTGCACCGTTACCAAACAGTAAGAGTTAAACATAGGAAAATACAATTGAGTGATCAACTTGAACTTTTCTAGTCATAACATACAAACATAGATAAGTAAGATCCTATCAATTAATCTCAAAACCCTTTGGCCCAAGATTCAAAGCACTGAAATGAATCAACATACTAAGATTTGTAAATACAAAACGTGTAAATTGAATTCATATACTGTCAATACATTGATATGTAGTAAATATATACTTATGTATTTGCCCACTTGTTACAGTGCAAGCTCTTATTCATGCTCAGATTTATATGGAATGATATACATAATATTAACATAAATATGTACTAATACTGTTCAACTATGACTTACAATACACACCAAAGTTTTTAGTAAAATAATGTCTTAATCGAATGCTTCTCTTGCATAACTAGGATGGACAAATACTGTAGCTAGCCAGTAAACAAATTTTATACATTTGTGTGGCTGAAAACAAGTTCTTTAATCTTTTTCACACAATTGACCATTTACAAAATCTGCGAGTTACCGAGCATTGTTTCAAACATTCCAATGTGGATCAGTGCCTTTTGTTTTAATATTGCTTAGTTCTGGTAAAAACCCCATCCAACATGAGAGGGAAAACTGGAGACAAACTTTAATAATATTTTGTGGAGTGAATTCTGTAAGTTCTATAAATTAGATTAACCATGTACATTTGAACTAAATGTCTTTCTAATCTTTCATGAATAATTTTAAAAGAATATGTAATACATTGCAAATAAAATGTAGACAGGGCTGGGCAGTATTTAAATACATAAAATCGGTGTATTTAAAAAAGAAATACTTAAAATACTTCAAAAATACATGAAGATAATGAGGATAGTTTCTTTTTGTTTGATTTGGCTAGTGAATGGACCTCATTAAAAATAAATAAATAAAAGATTCTTTCAGCTGTAGAACTTGAGTTCTCTTCATTTTTAAATGACAAATCTAAATTATTAAACGTGATGGACAATTATCAAACAATAATACAAAGTTTATTCTGTATAACACTAGTTTATGTTCATCAGCGCCATTCAACAACTGTTTTCCTGTGCAGGCATTCACAAAGTAAGGGATTGCTTATGCTAATTTGTAATGTAAATGAAACAGGACCAATGACTTAAGCTCACTATAACTGAGAATTCACTGTATCCGAGTTCACTATCAACAGTAGGCTAATTACTAGAGGGTGGATTTGAACGAAATGTAATTCCTTATCTTTTCACTTTAGACCAGTACCTTTTAGTATAGATATTCATTTTATGTTATAACTAGAACTGGGAAGCTTATGCAAGCTTTTAGCACTGAAATATGCATACAAATATGCCACAAAAATGTTTGGTCATAAAAAGATATTTAACAAGATTACATATTTTTGCCACCCAGAGACAGGGAATATGCAAATTAAAAACAAAGTATCTACTCATTGTACTAACATATTTGAAGCAACAGGAAAGTTCATGCTTTGTATTAATACAAATTTTTTACTTGGAAATTTATGGTTTTGTGTTATTTTAGCGAAGAAGTCGAACAATATGAAAAAACATTCATTTATATGCCAAAAAGCTCTGAAAACACAAGGTATGCAGTATATGCAAATAATTTCTTATTTTATTTCCAATATTTTGCCATGAAACACACATTTTACAATTTCAGGGAAATATGACCATTGACAAAAAACTTGCAATTGCATTAACTTCCCAGCTCTTGTTATAACAAAAGGAAATGACCCCATTTTTATATGTCCTTTTTTGCATTTTTCATCGATTTTGACTACCAAGTCACTTTTTACTTCTTTCTGTCATCTTTAAAGTATGTTTTGCTAATTTCATTGAATTTAATACAATTTTAATGGTACTTGCTTCAAGTAATGTTTACAAGATGCAACAAATGTTTTTCACAGAATTTCTGAGCAGCTTATTCAATTTTTGTGCTCAGAAATTGTAATGTCATCCATTACAAGAATGTAATCACCATTGTTTGGTGGATTTCACAATACCTGAAGACAGCCTGGTCCAGTCCAAACCCAAAGTTTGCAAGCTCTGTTCACTTGAATGAAAGGAAAAGACTAGAGACAAAAAAATAATGTTAAATTAAAATGTGCTCGTAACATCCTAAAAGCAAATGTGCAATAACTGTAAACAGTGAATACTTTACCTCTCTCCTCTGGTACACTCTGCAAGAATGCCCTGAGCATCCTGTCAGGTACCTCAGGACATACATCAGAAAAGAGTTGGTACTGCGTTACACAGCACTCTCCTAGAGGCACTAATCATGTGTGGTGTAAAATGATCTACGCACACATATCGACCACTAGTTACAGTGCGCCATGAACAGGAAGCCATCAGGACGCCAATTGCCTTCAGCTACTTTATACACCTGAAGTTATATTAAAAAAATTATCAATAATATTATCATCTTCTATTTATTCCACAAAAAAATATAGTGATGGTAATAATTTTCACATTTTTATGAATGTATTTCTATCGTACTACTACTACTACTAATAATAATAATAATAATGATAAAAGCATGAACAATATAATTTAATTTTATAAAAATGTAAGATTAACATATCGAGCACATGTGTTAAACACAATTACCTTCCCAACATCGTTGGGGAAAGCAAACAGATTTGGCCTTGCAGCAATTTGGCAACCAACACTGCTTCTGTCGTGGCATTTTGCAGGGAAGAAAAGGGTATCCTCTCCGATCCTCTCAATTGCCTTCAGCCCCTTAATACACCTGAAGTTATATTTAAAAAATTATCAATAATATCGTCTTCTATTTATTCCACATAAAATATAGTGATGGTAATAGAAATACATTCATAAAAATGTGAAAATTATCGTACTAATAATATTAATAATAATAATTATAAAAGCATGAACAATATAATATTATAAAAATATAAGATTAACATATCGAGCACGTGTTAAACACAATTACCTTTGAACATCGCTGGGAAAAGCAAACAGATTTGGCATCGCCTCTGTCGTGGCATTTTGCAGGGAAGAAACAAAGGGTATCCTCTCCGATCCTCTCAACAAAGGTATCCACAAAAGGGCATTCGTTTTGCACAGCCACTCTCGGCCACTCTTCGTGAAACGGTTCACCACGATCATAAATTTCAAAACATAGAAACAGGAAGTTACGTTCTCTTCGGTAGTTGTCAGAAATGGTCGCTAGAGGGTACTGTTGATCCCAGTAGTCGTACGTAATTTCCGGGCCCGGATATGGCGGACCCAGTCAGGCGTCCCCGGGCGTCCCCACCAGCGTTTATACGAGAAAGTGGTGGGAGGTGTGAAGGTTTCCCTACCCCGTGACGGCCCCCTGCTGTAGATAGTCACGGTCATTAATCAATGATTCGTTCTCTACATCAGTGTATCTAAAAGTAGATCAGAAAATTAAAACATGTTTAAAAATGAAACCATCCATAGACACGCCATTTAATAAAACAGTGTAATTTCTTACTATATAAATAACTATGATCACGTATTTGTTTGAACTCACATCATAAAATTCCTATTAGTTGACTGCATGCAGTACGTTTCTTTAAATGTATTATATATATATATATATATATATATATATATATATATATATATATATATATATCGCTCCAACCTTTTGATAAATTATAGTGTAGGTTGCACATCTAGTACTGAGACGTATTTAATAATTTGCCCTTGAGCTAAAAGTTTCTTTCAATCATGTTTGCAGTGCCGAGATGACTAACGACGAAGTAACTGAAAAACCATGTATGCTCCCCCTTTAAAAAGCCAAATTTATGTACTTAAGGGCACTGTATTGGATGTTAGGTTGAAGACAATTAAGAATACTTTGATACATTTTTAAAATTAAAGCCTAACTTGACTCGTGTGCTGTTCGTTCGAAGTCGGACTGTGCTAAACCAATGTCATCGGAGACACCTATATAGCTGATCGCTATGAGTCGTTCGATGAACCCTGTACGCTAGCTGCCAGTACAAGTTCAGTACAATGTTCATGTCATAATTATTTTTACTATATTTATTTAGATAAAGGACTCCATGAAACTTAATGTATTATTACCGGGGTAGGGTTTTGGTCCGGGATTCCTAGTTTCAAGTCGGGTCTTATCGGAAAATAAGAGGTTAGGAATGAATCTCATTTATTTTTTTGACGCTGTTGTGATTGAAATTTTGTAAGACGTTTGAAATTTTTAAAACGTTGACTTTCATAGAGCTTTCATCAAAGCTTCTTAATAACGATTTGTGCAATATAAGATATCAATAATAAAGAGGCGTCACTCAGACAACATATTTCCCCTGCATTATACTAACCACATATAATAATAATGATGAATAATAAAATAGTTTTCCCTCGATCCATTGAGAAAATGTTGAGATGGAGGCGTTGGCTTGCTTAGCTTATGAACTGTTTATCTATCTTTTCTGTGCGCATGTTTTGTTGCGATCTTTTTTCTTGTTGCGGGGGTATTCAGGTTGGGGGAATTCTTTTGTCAACAATGCCATGAAATCGAATCTGTAGTTCGCGGTTCCCGTTGCCTTTCATATTTCTCGCGAGAGAAAAGTTTTAGTTTTCAAATGTTGCTAACTATTCTTGTTTCTACATTTATTCATAAACAACTATGTAGCAAAAGAGTAGGGTAGGCATTCTGAAACTGAAGAAAACGTGAGCAAATTATACTTCACACCCTACGTCACATACAATTTTTTGTGTTTCTTGAAGATAAATAAATAAAATTAAATAAAATATCTCATATAGCTAAAAACAGTCTAAAATGCAATGTCTGAAACTCAGTGACCTCTAGTATTTTTTATGCGAATTATGCCTCCGCCAAATGAACAGTGCTGGTAAAGCTTGACCCGCATTCCCGTAACAAACGATGGGCGGCAGTCTTTCAACCTGACGCAAAGCAAACGCTACCTACGCCATGGACATTGCCTCCCAAAGCACGCAGCCGCCCGCATCATAACTGTTGCACCCGCAAGCGCTTTGCTTTCAGCCGGGAATTGCACATCGCTTTGCATTTCGTTGTTAACACGCCCGCTTAACTCTCACATCTGAACTGCAAGTGAATACAATGGGACACGGACACACAGTGGTTGATCTCGAGAATCTAGCGGTATTTAAATCATAAATGCACATGCTCGAAACGAATGAAAGTACACGTGCGCGGGTTCCTTATAGTCTTGCCTGGACTGTAATCATGGCCATAGCCAGGATTATATCTCGGGAGGGGCTTCCAAAATTTAAAAAATGGATAGTATGAGATTTATTATAATATCTTTATCGGGTTTGTTTAAAAGAGATGTTATTAAAAAAATGAATCACCAACATGATTTTAAACATATTTAAACATTATTTCCACATAACACTATTTCGAAAGTTTAAACACAATATTTAATGTATTATTTTCTATTCCAATAATCCAAACTACAGGAGGCGTCAACTACAAAAGTAATTTTCTGTTCTTCTTTCCAGCCATAATGTCAACCATTTTGTCCACAGTGATATCCCTATGAATTGAAATAATGGCTAGTACACTGAGTCTGTTATCACGCATTACACTACGTGTGACTACTATTTTTCTCTCTTCATTGTAGAAAATGATCTCTCCACACTAGCAGTTGTTACTGGCAAGGTAGCTAAGATAGTAAGTATCTAATAGTATGTAAATATACTGGATCGTAGTTCTCTAAGACTTTTGGCACCTCGAGGTTAGAATCTATGGTGGAAGCTTTTTTACACCATAGTTCATACTCAGCTGTTACTGCAGAGAGTGATGTTCTGTTATCAAAGAATGGAGCTAAATTTTCCGACTTGTTCATTTCATGGATGGAAGCAAAACCTGGAAGAAGCACTTGGAAACTTGGAAGAATATCTTCATTTGAAGTAAATCTGTCTGTACTTTTATACATTCTGATATATTTGGATAAATTTAAACTAATAAATAAATAATGAATGAATGAATGAATGAAAGAATGAAAAAAGGATTAGAATTTTGGGGAGGGCTTCAGCCCCTCGAGCCCCTCCCCTGGCTACGTGCCTGATTGTAATGATAACCATAAGTGCAACTTTCATTTCTCAGAAGAATGAGGGGCCTGTTCAGTGAGGGCGTCCGAGCAGCGCGCGCAGCATCGGTCCTACTTTGACGCGCTTGGTGTTACTGCACAGTATTGTTAAGGATAATTTGATTGTCCGATATGAGCGAGAATCTGGAAGGCATCTTCTTCAGAATCCTTTAGTGTTTAATGGAAAATTTTACAATTTTTGGTTGTATTTTATATGCGAAAGTATCACCATGTATTTGAGACAGGTGTCTTAATGTTCAGAAATTTAAACTGAGTTATCTTGAGTTGCCAGAAATTGCCAAGAATGTTCTTTACATGCTTGTATTCCCTAAATCTTGTGTAACAAAGTGGTGGAAAACAATTTTGCCGAAATTTTCCCCTTTCCGAAAAAATCTTTTTTTTTCAGATGCTTGTACTCGACGGGAGCTATTCCAGCTCTTGCGAGAGGGTGAACTCTCCCATGCAACAGATTTACGGAATAGAAAAATGCTAATGCAGTATTTTCCCGTGTTATTCTTGGAAATATTCCAGAGGCATTATTAAGAGACAAGATACGGAGATTCACCTGCCAAATTTCTGGCATGTGGTAGGTCTGCAGCAGAATGGTAAATAGATTTGTGGCAAGGAAAGTGAGAGCGTTCAAAGCCTATGTTTTACTTTTTTCTTTCTATGTTGTTTGTTTAGTCAGCGCTGATTTTCACGGAATTATATTGTTGACACTCAAAATCTTTATTTACGATGAGTGTCAGGGAAAACAGTGCAAAAAAGATTGAAGTAGTAGCCATCGCGGCTGAGTTTACATGTCGATCCTGCAGAGACGAACGATACACTAGTTTGCAAGATCGGTATTCCGCCTAAGAATAAATTACGTCCAGAAACCTGGAAAAGAAATATTGCGAAAGAAAGAAGGTACAAATATAATGTTAAAATAATAATAAATAATAATAAAATGCTGACACGAGTTTCGACAGTCACCATAGCGTAGCAACATATGTTATACCGTTATATGTTATGAGAAATTTAAAGAAAAAATTTGGAGAGGTTTTTGAGAAAAATGCCTATATTTCGCGGAAAATTACGTGAAAATTACACAGTAACTATTCATATTTTCGAAACATTGAACATGAACTTATTTAAATATCCGTCTTTAAGGAACAGATTTCATTAAGAAAAATCTTTATCTTCAATATTATAGTTGTAGGAAGGCGCCCAAAATATTGCGCTTTTTCAATTTTCAAACAATCTGTGATTTCAACGAACATGAGATCACTACCATTATCTTAAGCGTTCTTTAAGTCATCCGGGGACAAAGTTAATTCAAAAAATTGTGAGCCATTTTTGAGGATATTTTTAAAATGTTCTTAAGATTTCATGTAAAGTATTCCCCAAAATCAAAATATCCGTTTTAATCTCCCGGAACCACAAGTTCTTTCATATAGATAGGGGAAAATCATTTTTTGAGAAAATCTGTGATCGGTGTACGCGCTAGTGTTGACCACAGACAGACTGACGGACAGACTAAGCAACTGACAGACGGTCAGGATACACAAGGACAGACACACATACACTTATACTCAGACACAGAGACGCTTTGGCGTCCATCACTTTTTGGCCTCAAAGACCCACAAACCGTGGATTTTGACTACATAACATGGTGGAGGAAATAATTTATAATAAATAAAAGATTTATCCACTATTTCGTTACCAATGCCCTGTAATAAGAGGTTCGCGAAAATCGCCAATTTCCTGCGCACAATACTTTTTAATTTTTCGCACTTACTTCATAAGGAGGGGAACTACTGCAAACGGGGACCGGAGAATGGCGAATTTTTGACAGAATAGTATATTCTTCAACGAGCGTAGAATAATAGCCATTCTACGCGAGTAGAAGACTATACTTTCTCTACGACATTAAAATTGATATTTTAAAAATATCCAATGGGCGTCTTAGCCTCAACACACACTCGCATACTGTTTCGTGGCTCACCTAATGACAATTGCGACCAGCCGCGGCAGAGCACGCAGCGCTTCTGTAGGCGACTGCGAGAACCCTCTGTCGTGGTGTAATGAACTAAGACGAATGTGATTGGTCGACAGCCGGGTGAGAATAATATTCTCGCACGGCTTGTGGAGCAGTCGTAGAGAAAAGCTTTTATTGCCGGGCCCTAGTAACGAAAAAGTGGATAAATCGTGTTCCTGTATACCGGATGTTTCAAAAATAGGGGACGTAATTTCAGGTATGTATTCTCCATTTGTAGACAATCAAAATAGTTCATTACAATATATATCCGAAAATACTTCATTAACTTTAAGCCTTCATAACGCTGAAATTCACCGGAACGTTTTTCTTTCTGCAGGTCGTTTCAGGCACAGGAGACGAATACACCAATGATTTTAAATGGTCTTAGAAGTAGAAATCGAGAGGGTTCAGATCAGGTGAGAGTGGAGGCCAAGCCTTTGGGACACCTCTACCTATCCATCGATCATGAAACTGTCGATCAATGAACCGTCGAGCCGTACGAGTGAAGTGTGCGGGAGCGCCATCATGCAAGAAGTGAGCGTGTTGACGACTGATTAGTGGAGTGTCTTCATAAACATGAGGTGTGGTGTTTTCCAGGAAGTTTGTGTACGCCTGCCCCGTACGTCTATTTACAAGTACATGGGGTCCAACTAATCGATTAACAATGATACCGGCCCACTTGTTGAGGGAGAACCGCACCTGGTGAAGAAATGGAACAGTCGCACGTTTGTTTTCATATGCCCATACATGCTGATTGTGGAAATTTGTAACGCCATTTCGTGTGAATTGTGCTTCATCTGTAAATAATACTACGGCAAGGAATTTCGGATTTGCACCAGACTGCTGCAAGAACCACTGACAGAACGTAACTCGTGCAGGGCAATCTGCTGGTGACCTGTACACGTTGCAAATTATAAGGATACTATTGATACTCTTGCAACAGTCTTGAGGTTGAGGGTCTCTCACGTACTAAACTATCTCTGATAGTTTTATTTTCTTATTTTCTACCCCTTCTCCCCCAGATTTCTCTAACCCAGTCAGCATTTAAATAGGGAGCCGTTGCTTTAAAGGTGGTCGTATAAGACAAAGTCCGGCTCACAAAGATGGCTCGCGCTCGTCGGTTTTAAATTTGACACCACCGTTTTTTCTGTTCCACTGCGAGAAGAATAAGCCAGGCTCCCTGCTTTATGTCCAGTAAACAAATTCACAGAGAATTTCAGAATTGATTATTTCAAATCATTTACACTTTCTCACATACACCACACGTTATATTCTATAAGAAATGATCAACTTCACTTATTTTTTAAAACTTCACATTAGGTCAAAACTATTTTCCTCAACCTCGAATCAGATCACGTTTTTCTAAGGATCTTTTACGTCCTCCATGATTTAAAACTTGTTTCGTTTCTATTTACACCTTTCGTAATTAATTTTGAATTGCATAATTAAAGCTAGTGATATCACTTTCATTAAATTATTATAATAAAATTATTGGTAACAATTTACCTGACAATTAAATGCTGACATGTTACCTCTACATTATGTATTACATGAATTTTCAAGTCCCTGAAAAGTTTATTGGAATTGAACAGGTAGCAAATAAATATTTTTAAAAAAGGTCCATGTTGATAATATTCCAAGCTCGAAAAAGTCACCTCGCGGCCGAGTATTTATTATGCTCGTTCACCTCTTTTCTTTAATTTATTGCATCCGATCAGTGGTTCAATCACTTTACAGGTTTGGTATAGTATACAAACACTGAAGGAAGTTATAAAAAATTAACTCAAAAGCACCGAGGTACTTACTCACCCCTAACTTAACTGTACTGGGTTTGTAATTTACTTTATATTAAAGTAAGTTGTCATCAGAATGATCGCAAAAGGAAACAAAAAAGGGATTGAAGGCTTCCTCTGGAGGCGCAGTCATAGTAGTAGGTGCAGCTTCAAATCTCGATGGTTCGTGAAGTAGTCCAAGTATTGGGTTTGTGATATTAATGTGACCCAGCAAGTTTTGTAGTCTGTTTTCTTGCGGCACAACCACCTCTGACGACGTCCGACACTATCAGCGGCGTCCGAGGCCCACGTTTCGTAGTAGTCTAAAATATAATTTAATTAGTACCCGTTTTTAATACTAATGTAATATAAAACGCTTTTATTTTGTGCTTGAGCATTGTAATTACATGCTTGCTAGGCCTATGACCTAGACATAATATAGGCCTAAGATTTGGGCCATAAATGTAAGTCTTTGACTCAATGACTGGTCCGTGAACTTCAACTTCAGAGGTATATATTCTAACATTAATAAAATAGTAATTTTTTAATCTTTGGTTTTGGAAGATATGAATTTTTTAGTGCCAAAAAATATAAAAAATGGTACAATTAATCTAGAAATCATTTTAACCGCAAAATTCCTGGAAATAGAGCAATTTCATAGCGCTCGACAAAATTGATTCATGAAAGTTCCTAAGCATGTTTGCAGAATCAACTCTTATGAAACGCTGCGAGAGACTTGAAGTTCAAATTGAGAAAAGTTTCTTCGCTTTAATAACTCTTTTTAGACACGTCTGCGTGTTTGCCAGCTTCCCTCAATACCAGAGTTTCCGGAATATTCATGCATTCTACATTCTTCTTACTGTTATGAATTCGTCCTCGTAAAAAAGAAAAAAGAACAGCGTCACTTTAATGTTGAATTATTCATTTAATGGAAGTTAACGTAAAATGATAAGATTGAGTAAGTGTGTGACAACACACATTTATTCAATCTGCATGTATTGTGATAAGCCAGAAAAAAAATTTTTATTAATGCAAGTGGGAAAAGGGTATTTATTAAATATAATGTCGAATCGCTTTATTACGTGCACCGAGAGGGACTGAAGTTTATGCGTACAGACTGTCAGGAAGCCCTGGGAGGACACAAGTATGATGGCTGTCCGGAAGAGGGAAGCAAAGCCCCTTGTAGAATATAAAGATGTGTATGGAAGGCGTGACTGATTGATATATTGCTGGTGATTCCGGTCGCATCAACTAATGAGATCATTAGACCTGTAAGTGTAGTGCATGTTTTTCCTCGTGAGGTCGCTGTGATCTTCTCCGCTGGATGCCCAGATTCGGCGCCCACCTACCGTCGACTACAGGGGTTTTACCCAACCAGGTATCTCTCACCAGCGGAGCACCGCCCCAACCGGGACAAGCTCTAAGCCCCCGACTGGTCTCCCGGCATGTGTGACAGTGTAGTGCATGTTAGTGTAAATGTAAGTACGGGATGAGGATAAAACAAGGAAGAGGAAGGGAAGATCGCGCGCGGTCCGTGACCCGTTTCTTAGGGTGCTGCTCCGGCATTCAGCTGGTGTTGATAGGAGAAACCACGGAAAACTACGGATCAGAGCAGCCGGTCGCTAAAATTCTTGTCCAGATAGCGACTGTATTCGAATGCGATTTCGACACTAGCTGACAAGCTAAATCAATAAGATTAATAAATCAATAAGATGAGGTAATTAAGCATTGTAAGACCTAAATGTTAATACATTTGTTAATGTATGTTTGTTTTTAATTTGTTATTAATAAATGTTTTATTTATTTTCTTGTATCAAGGCTGATAATTTGTAGTCAATTTCCATCACTTTAAAAAAATATATTGACAGAACTTGCCTCGTCTGTACGCTGGTCTGTAGTGACAGCACGTCCAAATACGGCAAGGTAAGATATAGCATGCAATACGTACAGAGAAAGTAAAAATATCAAAGATATAAAATGCATCAATAAATTTGTCATCTCAGTTTTAAAAAGGTCACTAATCTCCTGTAAAGTTAGTTCCTTTATATGCCAATATATCTGCGTTCCGAGAAAATGAGTTAAAAAGGCAAGCATTCCAAACATATCAATAAAGCAGAACGGAATTCACCATTAACTTTAAAATTACTAAAAGAATAACCAGTTAGCGTCGATATCACCAATACCATCGTTTCTATTGAATTCATTATCTGTTTTCGATGATGTATCCATTACCATGAGATCATTAGAACGAAATGAATTTTGGCTTTCGTTTTGAAGATCTGATGATGAAGAAGCCTAAGCCAAAGAAGATTAAACAGCGTGAGTAAAGACGATATTAACTTCCAATGTGCGCTGCTAAAAGCAGCTCAACGAAGCGCATGAGCTGCAAGGCCTCGTCACGTAAATTCGAGGCGAGAACGGACCAATAATTTCCATTAAATCGCTAACTCGCCCTCTGATTACCCTGGTCGTGCGCCTCCGGTGGGAAACTGTTCGGGTCGTGCACGTGATGTCAATAATGTGATATGACGTGATTTATCTGTCTGGCTGCGCGTATAAAACGGAAAAGATAATCTGCAATTATTTGTAAAAAAATTAATAGAGTTAATCCCCTAAATAAAAGTAAATTCCCAGTACACTATAAAGACAAAATAAGAAATATTTCTAATATTTAGAAAAAACATTCCAAAGTGGTTTATGACGACCCCTGGGGTCGTTTTAACTTTCTTAGAGGTCGATACTTTCAATAAAAAAATTAGATGTCTACAATTCGTGAAAGTTTACTCTCCTCGCCACTTTCTACTTATTCAATTATTTCATATTTCTATTTTTAACAATGTAATTTCAATTTGTGGACTTATTTTAATTACATTTTTATTTCATAAATATACAAAGAGCTCTGGTTTTTTCTGCTTTAATTTTCACCAGGGCAGATTTCCACATTAAGTGTTTTTATAGTAACACAACATTTAAATGATGTATTAACAAATGAGTAAATCTAAATGCTTCACATCCAGTGAAATATCTGATATTGAGTACTACACAACTTTGTTAGTTCGAGTAATTAAGTGTAATTACTACCCGTTCTAATAGATTTCGGATTTAATAACTTTGCAAAAATGTTTGAAAAAGTCTGATCTAAAGTATAATTAATATGAACTTATACTCTCCCTCTCTTAACACAAAATCTCCTTCTCTTAAAACATACAAAGGAACAAAAATTCACAAAATACTTCTGTATTTCATTTCTATCGTCTTAAGGAGCTACCAGTTACTTTCGTCTAAAATTAATTAACTATTAGCACGTCAAAAGAGGACTTGGGACAAATGAGTAAGCATTCGAAACTGGTCGGTGCACATGTTCCATTCCAAAGTGTAGTGAATTTTCATTAATAAATGTTTCACAAAATCTAAACGAACCACAGGATCTACAAAGAATTGATTCGTTAATTGGAGAAGAAAATAACGCTCTACTAATTTCCATTAAATCACTAGCTCGCTGTCTGATTACTCTGGTCACTTTCTGGGATGGAAACTTTCTGGGATACTGGGAAACTTTCTGGGATAGCGGAATGTAGAGATATGGCACAAAGAGACAAAAGCCCACAAAAACCTATATTTAATTTCTGGAATATTAAAAAATCAATTACCATCGACTAAAATTAGTTAACTATTTGCGTATCAAAGGGTACGTGAGTCAAACGAGCAAGCGTTCGAAAACGTTTAGTGTAACTCGCATCGCCATTAACTATAAAATTTCCTATCTGTGCTGAACGTCTATTTACATCTATTAATAAAGTTTCAAACCTTCCTATCGAACCAGACGAGCTACAAAATCTAGACTCGTTAACTCGAGGGGAGGAGGACGGCGCAATTTCCATTAAACCGCTACCTCGCCCTCCGATTGCCCTGGTGGCGCGTCGGGAGGGAAACCGATAGTGGCAGGGAGAGACATGCATATGACGCGACACGAACGCGCCAGAAGGCCGCTTGTCCCCGTTGCGCTGCCAACACGTTCCGCCGCCTGACCGCCGATCATATGTCACGCGCCAGCCGTCCCGGCGCATCGGCCATTTTATCTTCCGAAGGAACAGCAGGTTAACGCTCATTCAGGGATGGCCAACCTTTTGCACACCATGCGCCAAACCGGCATCAATTGATGTCACTACAGTGCCAATGACCGGGAGGGCCTGGGTTTCGAGTCCGGACGGTGGCAGGGTTTTCGGCACTAGCCAAATAGCTACGTCGAGTTTTGTCGCTGTCTGGAGAAGAATCCTAGCGGCCAGCTGCTCTGTTCGGTAGTTTTCCGTACTTTCTCTGATCAATATCAGGTGAATTCCGGAGCGGTACCCTACCAAACGGGCCACAGACCGCACGTGATCTTTCTCTTCCATTCCTTATCTTATCCTACCTCCTCTTACTTACACACATTTACACTTACACGAACTATAATACCACACATTCCGGGAGATCGGTCAGGAGCTTAGAGCCTGTCCCGGTGCGGCGGTGTATCGCTGGTGGGAGATGCCTGGTTGGGGAAAACCCCGCTAGCTGATGGTAGATCGGCGCCAGATTTCGCCAACCAGGGGGCAAGATCTCCGCCACCTCCCAAGCAAAAAACATGGACTACACTTACGGGGCTAACGATCTTAGCAGTTGACGCACTCGGAATCACTAGTAATCAGTCAACCACGCGCCATCTGTTTTCGCATACGAGTTTAGGTATGTCATACAAATTTCGTTCTTACGTTCATGAGTGGGGTTGGGATATCGAGCTACGCATGGGATCTGCTTTGCTGGAGCGGGAGGGGGGGCAGGGAAAGGGATAACTCAGTAACGAAACTGAATGAATTAAGAATGCAAACGCAAATAAAAAACAAGTTAAATGTGGTACCAATCTGCAATAGTGAGAGTTGATCTCTTGACGAGAAGGTGAACTGTCATGGGTCTTCTGTTATTCTCGTTATGTCGTAATATTCTTGATTTAGTTATGTGATCAATTATAAATATATAATGGGACGTGTCAAATTAATTGTGGTTGTTGTGGTTGGAGTATGACATGTCAAAATGATTCGAATTATTTGCAACAATTCACAAACGTGCTGGAACTGTGGTACTGCCTATTATATGTTCATTCCGCTAACTGACAAATGTTCAGATGATTAAAATTTATCTGTTTTTCATTTGTTCTACATTCAAGAAAACTGCAATTCAGACTTATTTTATAAGTAATATTATTTATATGGATACTTCTGATATATATGGATATTTAACTATGGATTTATATGGATATTTATGTGGATGATACTTGAACCGTAAGATAAAATATTCCGAGCTTAATTGAAAACCTGATACTGCTTGATTGAGATTTTCTTGGGTTTAGTCAACCGCTTAAGGCGTACGCCGAGATAGTTACCTAGCCTTGCATTCCAATATAAATATAAAATATTCCCTCCCGTTTTGCAATTTGTGCACAATTGAGGCATTCGGATGTGTTCGAAAATGACTTCTGACATTTCACGAAATTAAGACTATTGAATATATACCTTTTCTTACGATTGAGATGCACAGACTCTCTTTATACCAGGTACGTCCGGCTAACGGGGCACCGCCCCAGCTGGGATAAGCTCTAAGCTCCCGACTGGTCTCCCGAAAAGAGTGGTATTGATATGCATGCAAGTGTAAGTTAAGTGAAGTCGTAGGCTTCCGCGGACAGAGTCATGTAAATGCTGACAGCCAAGATCATTTACAAGTGTAAATTTGTAAGACAAGTGAGGGGTGAGAATATGACAAGGAAGGGGAAGGAAATATCGCGCGCAGTACGTGGCCCGTTCCTCAGGGTACTGCTCCTCCGGCATTAGTCTGGTGTCGGAGAAAACACCGCAAGCTAACCATCAGAGCCGCTAAAATTCTCCTCCCGACAGCGGCCTGGACTCGCCCTAGCTATACAGCTAATGTCGAAAATCCTGTCACAGACATGACTCAAACCCTAGGACCTCCCGGCCAGAACCATTGTAGTTGATACTCTGAGACACTTAAGACGGTCGTAACAAATTCACCACGTAACAAACGTAACAAACACACGTAACAAACGTAAATTAACTCGTGAAAATTATCCCTAATCTCTTGCTCAATGAACAGACACTAAGGTATTCGCTGGTATTTGGCTGAGGCTAGCGCTAAAGCTCATCTACGTACCTGAAGAATACCTTTCGCGGAGCGATGCGTTTTCGCCGGTATTCAACTGTTTGAGATCGATTCAAAAGAATCGCTCGCTCGCCTGAAACGTACAAACATAATATGCAGTCAGTAGTCTCATTTGGTGAAGGCAACTCTCCACTATATTTGTTGAATGTGAAAAGGGATAGAGATCTCTGAGCAATATGAGCGCCGAGAGCGAAATCTAGTTGGAACTTGGAGTCGTTTGTTTACTCTGCTCATAAGGATAGAACGTACCACTTCTAATCATCGAGTACGCCACTTTTGGCTTATCCGCAACCTGTTGGCCACTCTTGGAATCTCGCAGCTTGTGATATGAGTCTGGCCGTTCCCTTGACGTATATATTCCGCCAATCTACATAAACCGTATGGTTATTCAGTATCTTGTTAACTAATTGGAAATATATTATGTAAATTTCATAGTTTGACCCAAATTGGATTGAAATCAGGTGGCCATGTTCTATCACAAAGTCCACTGGATTTGTGATTATCACCATATTGAAGCAATGTGTTTACATAATGTTAGTAGTAGGTGCACGTAAGGACACTAAATTCTTTTTTCATCCAACCCCACATTTACTTGTGTTATGAAAAGATTTTCTTTCAAAAAATTCAATTTTAGAAGTAACTCAATGTTTCAATTAAGTACTGTGTCATTTCGTCAATGGAACAAGTGACGCATCGTTCATCATAATCCATCTTCTTTAAATGTAGTTCCAAACCAAATGCCTCAGCACAGAGCTCCTAGTCAGCTACAGAAAGAACTTTACCCAGCTCCGATGCACAATAAATGTTGCTAGTTTAAATGAAATATGTCCAACGGAATTTAAAAATTGTATGTAACGTAATACGAAATACCGTGGGACTACTCTTATTTATTTTGTATATAAATATGTTTTATTATTTGTTTCAAAAAGTGAAATTGTGCCATTCCTCATAACACGAGTGTAAATGTAACAGATGGTAATTGGGATGAGACACGACTGATACATGTATAGGCCTTAGTTATTCAAGAAAGCTGAAGATAAATTGAGAGTGCAAAGGTTGAATAAAACTCGTTTGATCTTCATTACTGATAAAACTATGTACATAACTTTGTAGCTACAAAATAGTGTTCCTGTAAATGTTATTTTAACTCTACAAAAAACTGATCCTTAGAGATCTAAACGTAAGTGCTTGATGGTTTATGGAGTGTAAGTATGGAAAAATTTGAGAGTATATACTACATACATCATAAGTTAAAAAAGAAGGACATGTATTGAAATTAATCACTAGAATGAGGTTCTTGACTTTCGTATTCTGCAAATTGTGAATAATGGTGAATTAAGTAAAGTTATTGTTGGTTGATTATGGGTCATTTATTACGGGTTATCAGTGGCAACTTGTAGGATCATAGCTTGGAGAGGCTTATAAGACGAAATCGTAAAATCACTTAATACTAAGCATACATAAGGAAAGTTATTATATTATGTTAAGATATTTATGTTACGTACTTCTATTTATTACACTTAATTTTTCTTTAACGGGTAGGAAAGAGAGAGGGAGATTTTAGCGAAATCTCATTGTAAGATTTCTCTTGTTCAGATTCTTGATCAGGCGTTCCAAGATGATTTGATGATCGGAATAAAATGTATATTTTTTATGTCGAAAAAACATACTCATTTACTTAATAGAAAATAATTTTCGAAAAAAAGTACCCTAAATTATGCCCCAAAAATACTCTATCTTTCGGTGAAAGCACCTTCAAAATTGATTAAACAGTTTCCCACATTAATTGAGACAGACCGACACTAAATGGTAAATTCAATTGTATTGGTTTTATATTACGAAAAGAAGTGTATTACATCACAAAAAAGGAGTTATTTTGAAATTTCAGTTGGGTACCCAAATTTTATTTACATAGAAGATATTGGTTTTTTTATTAAAGAACACGCACATTTTTCATGTTTTCTCAATTCTTTGCCCGTTAATAGGATTCATTGAAATGAAACTTTCAGACTCAGAATATCGTAAAAGATTAATTTTCCTATAAAATATTGATGTTCAAAATCCGACATCGATTTTTTAAAGCATTAACATCACTTTCTCTTAAGCTCTTACTAGAAAGTTATTAAATTTTTAATAATAATATTTTCTAATTTCTCCTTAAATTTCAGATGCAAAGCAATTCTAATCTTCTTCATTCACTTTGTATCATTAGTTTCTTTGCAAATATAAGAAGTGGGTTATATTATTAAACCGTGGGTTTAAATAAATATTTTATGCAAACGTACTCATATCTAAAGAAAATCTTAGCCATTATAACAGTAAAGGATTCTAATTTCCAAGTGTAAATGAAAATTAAAAACTCGGAAACTGTAAACTAGTAATTCGACAAATACAGAGGCTTCGAATGCGCGGCGCTGACTGCCAGGACTTAACGACGTCCCCAACCCGCGTGGAGTAGACATCCTATTCCGAACTTAGAAGCAGCAGTCACTGTTCCGCCGCGTTCACTAATCAGGCCGTTGGTAGCCATATCAACAGCTCGCGCAGTCGCGCTTTCTCTGCGAGCTTGAGTTAATTAAAACATTGGCCCATGCTTTAGTGAAATTAGAGCGGCGCGCCATTCTCGGGCTGCTGCGAACCACTCCCTTCTCCCCGCTCCAGAAAACGCCCCCAGCCACGCCTCCACCCAGCATCGCAGCCGCCCATCCACCCCCATTCGCCGCGCCCTGGCCTACCGCGGTTCCTCCCCCAACTCCACAGGAGCCTGGCCGCCCCGCAGTTCTCAGACCAGCGCAAATCCATCCCACTCGTCTTCTCCAGGCTCCACCCTTCCTCTCCTTCACACCGCATCCGACTTACCCGCCTCAAACTATCCCCTTCCTCCCTCAAACTATGTCCTTCCCGTCCGCTTGCGTTCCACCTCGTTCCGCTCTTTACCCCACCCTCACTCTTCCCAGTTCCCGGTTCGGCCCGCTCCCTCCCCGCCTTTCTCCGTCTCCGCTCCGCTCACCCATGCTCCACCCCATCCCCGTTCCGCACCTCCGTGCTCCGCCCCTCCCCGCTCCGCCCTCCCCGCTCCGCCCTCCCCGCTCCGCCCCTCCCCGCTCCGCCCCTCCCCGCTCCGCCCCTCCCCGCTCCGCCCCTCCCCGCTCCGCCCCTCCCCGCTCCGCCCCTCCCCGCTCCGCCCCTCCCCGCTCCGCCTCACCCCGCTCCGTCCCACTCCTCCCCACCCCGCTCTGCTCCACCCTGCCTCGCTCCGCCCCACACCGCTCCGCCCCACACCGCTCCGCTCCACACCGCTCCGCTCCGCCCCATCCCGCTCCGCCCCACCCCGCTGCGCCCCGACTTCTCTCCGTCCCTACCCCTCCCCGCCCCTACCCAGCCCGCCCCTACTCCGCCTCGCCCCTACCCCGCCTCGCCCCTACCCCGCTCCGCCCCCTCCCTCCTACGGGCGACCCCCCCCCTACACCCATGCGTTTTATCCTTCCGTCACCGTTCCATACCAGCCCCGCCCCTTCCTCCTTCCGCTCGACCCCGCTCCCTCGCCGCCCCACCTCCCCTTCTCCTCCCATCTCTCCCTCACTGCGCCCATCCCAATCCCGCCCCGCTCCTCGTCGCCCATGCCACGCCATCCACCGCCCACCGCCCACAACGCCCCTCCCAGTGCCATTGCGAGCGCAGTCGCCCCGCGCTAATCCCGCCTCGCTCCCTATGGGCCCATCCCGGCGCGCTCTCAGATGCCCGGGACCGCCCTCCGGAGGCCAATCCGCTCAGCCTCGCCTGGGCGGCCGCCGCTGCCGCCGCCGCCGCCGCTGCTGTCTGTCTTCGCGAACTGTTCCGGAGCGGCGCGGAGGGGTGGGTTGCGGGGCGCGCGGGGAGATGGCACGGACGCGTGCGA
Organism: Acheta domesticus; assembly: GCA_031308135.1. Taxonomy (NCBI): domain Eukaryota; kingdom Metazoa; phylum Arthropoda; class Insecta; order Orthoptera; family Gryllidae; genus Acheta; species Acheta domesticus. The sequence goes on along the minus strand of JAHLJT010009436.1, from coordinate 44,397,922 downwards.
CCGCCCGGCCCGTCGGCAAGCAGGCCGGCCGGTCCGGCCGGCAGCGTCCCGGCGAATCGCGGCCCCGAGATCGTTATCGCGAGCGCAGAGAATAGCGGAGAAGGGCCCCGTGGTTTTCATTTAGAGCGGCAGATCTCGAGATTTCTCACGATTGTAGAAATCCTGTGTGCTCGGAAAGATGAAGCTGTGGAGACGTCCTCGAGAATTCTTCGCTGAAAGGACGTCAAACCCAAGGACCCTTCTAGTCGTACAGAACTACAGATTCTCACAATAGGATTACACGAGAGATCTTTCTTTGAACTAACCAAATGCAGCCTGCTCTCTAAGTCCGACTGCGACGCTGTGTTAATATTTGATTGGGCGGCATTATACGCATCCTTTTACTTTTTTACAATATTTTCTATTTTGTTGAAATGTTATGTTAAAAATGCAATCATTTTATGATGAACCTACTACATGGTCGATTATCCTAATTCGCATTAGAGATTAATTCTAATTTACAAAGATAATTATTTTAAACACCTATATGCTATATAATTTATAATTTTCAATACAACACGTCGTTTTATGGAAACGGTTTTTTAGACGAAAGAAAAACTCTGTTTAAACAACTCGGCAATGTAATCTTAACAAAGGAGCACAATATTTTTCGTTTCTAAATCGTTTTAACAGAGCATAACATCGAACAACGTAAAATTAGTATATGGCAAATAAACACAACATAACATAATATACACAACATAACATAATTTGAAGATTAGTTCAATTTTTCTTTACAAATTGTTGCTTATGAGTATAAATAGATAAATGGGTACGCGCAAACAAGACATCTAAACACATTACCTTCCTGGCATTCTTTAGTCCAGATAATGATACAGATTAAGTAGTTTTGGCTGGAAATGAAACTCTGTATACGTATTGCATAATTCACTAACTCGCTATCATATGAGGAGCGTTCATGTAAATAACAACATGTCCATCAAATCAGATTTTGCAGCGAAGAATTGGTAGTTGACAAGTTATCGCCTTTTCAGTGTAATTTGCTGTTAGTACTGCTGACCAGTGTTGTTACAATAGTCTACGTACACAGCTATCAAATTAGTTATTTATAGTTATGACGATATTTCAGGTTAAAAGTTGAGCATGTTTGCTTTTGCTTGGAAAATTTGGATATGTGTGCTTTTGCATAAAATAGGGCTACTATTATCATCACTGATTGAGAAAAAATATTTTACTGTAGTTTGTATGCAAATATTTTATTTTTACAAACAGACAAAACTACTATAACAACTTCTGTACGTAATATAACCATTTTTGGCTTCTTAATAAATTACAAAGAACTAAAATGAAATTAAAATTCATGTGCCAGTCATTATCATCTTCTGAACAATCACAACTACATGTCAGTTCTTGGCTAACCATTGCAGTTTGATTTTCAGCTATTGGTCCTTGAAGAACAAAGGAATACCACTCCAAGCCAGGACTATCGAAAGAATTCTCTCTATTTATCTTCTAAAAGTTCAATCAATAGACCAGCTACATTATATCTCTTTGCCAATGGTATACCCCTTTTAGGTGACATACGCTGAAGGCTAAATTATACCGTACGTGTTAAGGGAAAAGCATGTTAATGAAAACACAAATGCATTTGGAAAAACAAACAATAACATTTAATGATTAGCTATATGTCTATTACCCTCCTGACATATTGTCAGACCTAATGTCACACATTTCATATAGATAATTGAATTTACAATTCATTCACGGAACACGGAATCAAAATCTCAAGTCAACACTGGCTGTGTTGCAATAATACAAATATTAATCTACTATAGCGCCTCCATTCTCACTTACCAAATGGAAGGTGAAGCCCAGTAACGTTAGAATAAAATCATACCAAATAATAAGACATGTGATAAATTACAAAGCATAACCAATGATCAGGGAACCAAATTCACTTGATACAAGAAAATTAACCATTTCACATAAATTAATACAAAGATTTAATACATAATATCACACGATGCCCCCTTCAAAATAATCGCACACATGAATTATAAATTACTTCAATCACTACAATCTTTCACCACCATGAACCACGGGAAATAGCTTCATAACAAAAAAAACATACATAGTTTTTTGCGGTCTCATACGAACCTTGAATCTCCGAACTGTATTGTTTTATTTTAAACCCTTTTAATATTTCCTTAATTATACCTTGCTCTTCACTTACCCATATGTTCACTCATCCACATGAATGTGATAAAGTTCTGTTTCTTTAATTCCCTCCCCCCCTAGCATAAATCCCCCAATTCAAAAATAATGTTCACAAATGAAAAAAATCGCGCCAGGCGTAAGGAGACATCCTTAAACTCTATTGATCACGTGACTCACGACTTTATACAGTCGTAATGGGCTAACGTTCAGAAGAGTTTTAGCAAATAGCGTCATTGCGCTATGCATTATTCAAAAGAAGCATTTCAAGCGTTGAACAAAGAAGATACATAATATATCAAAGAAAGTAGGGTAGAGGTGTGACATTTCAACCACGATACGAGTCAAGAGTGTAACAAATCTACATTGTGCATGGTGTTCTAGATTTTGTGGCTCTCCGTGATGAGTAGGAGAAGGTCGGGTGATATCGGACAACGGGTGGTATCGGACAACAGTAGTTTAGGATACTGGCCACTTTGTTCCTAGGGTTGCGCTCAGGTCTTATCACAGTCGAGTCCGAGAAGCCGTGCTGTGCACATCGGGCGTCTCAGCTCTTATCTACAGTGGTGTTTCGGCGGCGCGATCTGACGGCGATAAGTGCCACGTTCAAGACTGCTTACAACTGAACAGTGCGTAATGTCTACGAGTGGCTGCCCCGACACGGGGCAGCACATTGCTAATGCAATGCATACTCTTAACTCTTCAAGCAGTGATTACAATGAATTAAATCCAGTGCAAACAAATGAGTTCTCAAATGCTCCTACCGAGCTATACAACACTCAGCATAGTGAAGTTCAAACTCTCCAACATCATGTGTCCCCTTCACCCCAACAGCAGTATTCAGTGCAACAATTAAGTCAGCAACCCCAGTTGACGGAAGTGAATCAACCTGGATATGTTTGGCTGCAAGTACCTCAGCAGGCTCTACAGCTACCACCCCAGCAACAACTCCACGTAATGCAACAGGCGGCCTTTCAGCATAGCGCTTATCAACATGACCAAGGTAAAAGATCAAGCCAGCAAGCTGCTCACGCTCCTGCGCAAAACAGTAAAGAAAGTTTGCCCACGGATAATGAAAATAAAAAACGAAAGCTTTCGGATAACCAAAATAGAAATTCAAATAAGAACAATAACAACTCATTGCAATATAATGTACCTACTCACTCAAGGTTCGATCCCCTCGCTGAAGAGGAAGATGAAGATGAAGTAACAGAAACGTTAGTCGGTGCGAAAGAGAGCAATATTAAAATTCCTCCAATATTCGTTCACATGGCCGGCAATGAGTATTTAACCTTAATACAACATCTAAATTCTGCTTCAATAAATGACTTTCTAACTAAACAAAATGGCGAATACACTAAAGTTATTTTCAATGAAATCAATGACTTTAGAAAATTCCGAAAATACTGTGAAGAAAGCAACATTGAATTTCACACGTACCGAGACCCTAGTAGTAAAGTGTTATCTGTTGTAATTAAAGACATCCCAATATGTTACACCGAACAAGATATTATACAAGAACTGAAAAGACTGGAATATCCCGTAACTAAGTGTGTAGACTTTACGATAAAGCCAGAAACCCTATTCAAATAGTAGCAGTAGATCTTGTGGACAATCCCAAATCCAAAAATATATTTAATGAGGACAAACTGATGTATAATATAATAAGAGTTCAACTAAGAAATAAACCTAACCAGCCCATTCAATGTAAGCGCTGTCAGCGTTTTGGTCATACTCAGGCAAACTGCCACAACGTGCCTAGGTGCGTGAAGTGTCTCGAAAACCATCACTATTCTCAATGTCAAAAACATGAAGGTGTCGCCCCTAAATGTGTTAATTGCAAAGGCGATCATACCGCCAATTACAGAGGCTGGCCTGAATTTAAAAAGTTTGCCAAACCCTACCAAGGACAATTCCGAAGACCTTTAACTAACCTGCAAACCAATCGGTTCATCCAATTTTCCGCACCTAGACAACCGTCTGCGACCTCTTCTCCTCCATCATCTTCTACATCTATCAGACAACCTCCTCCCCCACCTCCTTCCTTGCACTCAACAAACTTTCCACCACTGCGCCTCCCTTATAATAGAGCATGGAATAATAATCAGTACAATAACATCCCTGATATAAATAATTTAATTTCAAATATAGTATCCCAAATAATCTCTATTTTAATGCCCCAAATCCAAAATATGATTCTAAATGTTCTTCGAAGCTACTATAATGGACCCAAATAAATTAAATGCTCTTAGTCTGCTTAACTTTAACGCAAATGGAATAAAGAGACAAGAAAATTCCTTTCGGCACTTCTTAAACGATCATAAAATAAATATAGCTTGTTTAACAGAAACTCATCTCATACCTGGCGAACGTTTCTCTATACCCAATTTCAAAATTTATCGTAATGATCGGATCTCAACAAATGCTTCGGGTGGAGTAGCAATAATAGTTCAAAAAGATGTTAAGCATAGTCAAGTACCTGTTCCCCACTCGACAGACTTGGAAGCAGTAGCAATTAACATTAACTATAATAAATCGGAGGTAGTTATCATTACAGCATACAAACCACCAAACAAAAACTTTCCAACTGAATACAGTAATATCTTTTCTCAATATCCTCGATTCATTTTGCTGGGAGATTTTAAATAGCAAAAACAGAGCTTGGGGTTGCAATGTGACTACACATCAGGGTGTCAAATTGCTTAATCTTATTAACTCAAGCGGTCACAACATAAGTATTCATGCTCCTATAGAGCCCACCCACTACCCATCAGATCCAAACAAGAGAGCAGACATCCTAGATATAATCATTTCAAAAGGTATAACCTCACCGATCTACCAGAAAGTAGTTCCAGATTTAGATTCGGACCACTCTCCCATCCTCATATCGTTGGGAACACCGGCACACTCATTAGAAAAAATATCGAAACAATTAAACGGTAAAACTAACTGGAATCATTTCCGTGAATTAATAACTAGCAGTTTGACTTATCCACACAACATGATCTCCATGAGGACATAGATAATGAACTACATAAACTCACAAACTGCATACAACAATCATTAAAATATGCTCATATACCCTTCTATCAGACACACAGAAAGTCAAAAACAACACTGCCTAAAGAACTTCTTGAACTAATTAAAAAGAAAAGAAAAATCCGACGTATCTGGCAATCCAGTAGAAATATAAACAATAAACGTGAACTAAACCACATCTCAAAAATTGTCAAACAAAAAATAGATGAATTTAGATTTTCTAATTTTCATAAATTTCTAAGCCAACTTCACCCTAACATCAGACCACTATGGAGAACAATCAAAAGCATAACAAAAGATCGAATAGAGATACCACCTTTACAGAATAATGGTAAGATCGTATACTCAGACGATGAAAAAGCGAAGGCCTTAGCTGAATACCTAGAAGGAGTCTTCATTCCAAACCCCGTAGAATATCCCATGTTTAATTCAGAAATAGAAGAGCACTTAAAACTACCTATGTGCACTGTCCCAACAAAGATAAAATTCATTTCTCCTTCAGAAGTGGCAAATGCCATTAAACTTTCCAAGACTAGAAAAACACCCGGGTATGACAACGTCACTAACAAAGCATTAAAAGAACTTCCTCGACAAGCAATTGCAATAATAACTTCAATATTCAATGCATCGTTAAGATTAGGATACTACCCATCGTCATGGAAACGAGCTGTTATACTACCATTCTGCAAACCAGGGAAAAACCCCAAAATACCAAGCAACTACAGACCAATTAGTCTTCTCCCTTCTATAGCAAAAATTTTTGAAAAACTTGTTTTAAAAGACTCCAAGCATACTTGACAAAAATCAATGCAATTCCCAACACCCAGTTCGGTTTTAGACCTAATCATTCTACTACCCATCAACTGCCTGCGACTTGTCGAACATATTGTAAACGGTTTTAACGACAAAAAACACACAGTAGCTCTCTTTCTAGACATCTCCCAGGCATTTGACAGAATTTGGCATCAAGGACTAATGTACAAACTACGAGAAATTGGTACACCTGATTATCTGCAGAAACTAATTCAAAGCTTCTTACAGACAGATATTTTCAAGTGAAAGTAAATGATACTATTTCACCTCTTCACCCAATTCTGGCAGGTGTCCCACAAGGTTCGGTTCTTTCACCAACATTGTTCTCAATTTTTACAGCAGACTATCCAACTCCACAGGAAGCAAGTATAGCTCTTTATGCAGATGATACCGCTATTTTCACTTTCACATACTGATATCAATTTAGCCTATGATTACATACAATCCTACCTTCACAGCTATACCAATTGGACCAAAAAATGGAGAATTAAAATTAACCCCTTAAAATCACAATCTAAAATATTCACACTCAGACGTCCTCCCTTCCCTGCACCCTTACGAATAACAACACCGATATTCCCTGGCTTTCTCATTCTTCGCCAGTCAAATACTTAGGTGTCTTACTAGACAAACGGTTAACTTGGAAACCGCATATTATTTCAACCGCCCAAAAAACACGTGCAAAAATGTTTAAATTATACCCTTTTATCAACAAAAATTCCACCCTTAGCATAGAAACTGGGCTGCTCATCTACAAAACGATTATAAGACCTACAATGACATATGCTTGTCCAATATGGCGCAACATAGCACCTACCAACCTATCCATTTACAGAAAATCCAGAATAAATATTTAAGACAAACCTTGAATGCACCATGGTTTATTTCTAATTCCCAAATCCATCGAGAACTTCAAGTACCTCTCCTCTCGGAATTCATTTCGCAAACCTCTCAAAAATATTATTCTCTCCTCCACGCATGTCCTAACGCTCCAATATTCAATCTCGGCCAAAACTCACATTATCCTTCACGCATTAGATCCAGATTCCCCAAAGATCTCTTTCGCCCACCCTGAATCATAAAATCATTTGCCCCATTCCCATAAGCACCCTCCCTCCACTACCACATAATAAATGCAAAACTTCCGTTAGTCAAGTATTTCAAATAAGAAATTTTAAAAATAGTGAAGGGTTGAATCGAGACCCGCATTTGCCTCAGGATGGCCCCATAAACTCATGTATGTAGCATTGTACCAGTCAAAATCCCCGAAAGACGAAAGTCGAACGGGAAGAAAATAAATGAAAAAAAAAAAGGATACTGGGGACCGGTGGTAGCACGTGCCACACTGTCAGTGTGTTCCTGGAAACGAATTAACTTTGCAAACCATATTAGATGAGTACATCAATCAGTTTGGACTTTGCGACATACATTACGTTTTTCTTATGTTGACCAGTGTACGAAGATCGCTTTGGAGCTTTGAAACTTCTCTTAGGATACGTTTAAATACATTCTACTGTGACTAGTATGTTTACTTAGGTGTATTTGTTACGTTACAGCAGTACAAGGTTGTTTCAACAATTTATATCTGTGTTGTATTCTTCTGAAGTATGAGTATCGTTCGGGTGGTATCGGACAAAGTAAAATCGGATGGTACCGGACAGTTACTTCTTCGCCTTCTCTTCACTTTTCGGTATTTCTTGTGTGTAGGTTGTTAGGAGGTAATATTCAAACACTAATGTGGATTTTGTCCGCGTTTCAGGAAACTATAGGCAAAATTCGCAGGAAATGGGAGGACGTAATATGAAGATAGCCATGATTAAGTTCATTTGAAAAGAAAAGCCCTTCAAAAATGATAGTTGTGAAGCTATAAATTGAACATAATAGATTAATTTTTGTTTTTTAATTCAAGAACTGTTTTTTTCATGTAACCAAATACTCATTTTTTCTTTGTATTAAGCAATGAAATATTTGTCTCAATAGTGAGTGTATCATTGGTGAATTCTGTAAAAATCTCCATTAAAATTATTTTACCATTATTTATTTGAATCGATGATTGTTGAAAGGAACTAAGTCCATATTTTTTCATTTTGGACTTTATGGTGATTTTTGTATCATTTCATTCTTCTCCACCATTTAGTGAAGAATCGAACTTACTCCGGACACTACTTATGCTTTTTTTATCAAGAAGACTCACAAGATTGAGAGTTGAAAGGTACCAAGTCCTTCACTTAGTTCCCTTCAACACTCAATGGAATGAGCATACGCGGTGTGTTTGGGACGGTTCGCGCCTTTTTTCTCAGTCGTGAGCATAATGAAGACGCGCAATGTCTAATTTTCTAAAATCATGTCGTGACAAATATCAATATTAACGATACTGTCTATTATGCAGCCTGTTAGAAAGAGATTCACGGCAAATGTAAAAGAAAATAATAAATGAGCTTGAAAACACTACGTAAACAGTAAGTATATTCCCGCTAATTCAGTAACCTTCCCGCCAAGACTCAGAAACGCGCCCTGAATGACATCGACGAGCATTAAGATTGACACATAAGTGGTTTGTCTTCTAGTAATTCATCATGTCTGATGAATCAGGAAAAGAAATTGCAATTTCCGATCAGGAAGAAGTGGCTGAGCAAAATGGCAGAAAACGTAAAAGAAACGAGATAAGTTATAAGAGGAATATTATTAAATATGCCATTGTAAAAGGAACCGAGTACAAAAATTACCGGGGTAACTTTGTAAAGGCTAAATCTGTTGGAGAAAATTGTGGGTAAGGAAATAATGTCATATTTTATTGTGTATTTCATTGTATATGCATTTTGTATTTATATTGAAAACATTTAGTTTAAAGATAAGATTGGTTTATTAATTTTTTTATTTCAGCTGCAAACTGAAATGTTATCATCGAGTTGGGGAGGATGAAAGGCTTGCGATTTTCAAGAAGTTCCATGATTTGTCATGCAAAAACGAACAAGACCTTCACTTACAACGACTCATTGAACATCATCCGGTGGCGCGACGACGTTCACAGAATCCTGCCCAAGAACAACCAAAGGGAGTCTCAGAAGAGCATCTTTTAAGTATTTTGTGCTTAATAAAAGTACTCGAACCAACGTATGTAGAAAGGCTTTTCTTAATATGCATGCTGTAACACAAAAACGTTGTGCATAGAATCACAAATTTACTAATTAAGGGAGATACACCTGTAGATAAGAGAGGCCTCAATCCCAAAACACATGCTATTTCTGGAAGAATATGCAGATCCATCAGGGAACACATAGAACAATTTCCAGTTAAAAAAACTCATTATGGGGGAAAAGAGATATCATATTTAGATTCACGGTTGAATGTAAAAATAATGCACCAACTTTTTAATAAGAAACACCCTGATGATAATGTGAAATATGAATTTTATTTAAAAATTTTCAATGATAATTTACTTATCGTTTTGGAAGGCCTCAAATTGATGTCTGCAGTTCGTGTGAAGAACTACAAGTAAAAATTAAGTCGCCTCATTTATCAGAAAATGTGAAGTTGGCTGCTAAATCCGAGTTAACATTACATAAAGCAAGAGGTAAAAAATTTTTATTCATCAATGGCAAAATGCAGTGAACAGTGTAAACAGAATGGTAACACTGTCTGTTTAGTGTTTGACTATATGCAGAATTTGCCGCTTCCTCATATTCCTGTACAGGAAATGTTTTATTTGAGACAACTGTGGGTTAATGTATTTTGTATACATAATCTTCACAATGACAGTTGCCAAATGTATATGTATCATGAAGGGATTGCAAAAAAAGGTGCGAACGAAGTTTGTTCATTTATTTTAGATTATATCCACGATTATGTTTCAGAGGACATTAAAAGGCTGCACCTTCATTCAGACAGTTGTCCAGCTCAAAACAGAAATCATTCGTTCATAAGAATGTGTTTAGGACTTGCAGAAAATAAGAGATTTTATGAGATAATCCATCGCTTCCCAATGCAGGGCCATTCTTTCTTGCTTGTGACAGAGATTTTGGGCTCTTCAAAAGGAACATCAAGAAATATGATAGGATTTATACACCAATAGAATACTGTCAAATTATTGCAAATGCAAAAAAGAACCTTCTGGTAAAAATGGTCAATTCAAGTGACATACTTGATGTAAACAAATGGTGGCCAGAGCTCTATAAGAAAAATGCCCACAGTGATGAATCTTCTGGAAGAAGCATTCCAAGTAAACAAAAGATATCTTTTTCCCCAGCTTCGTACCTGCAATTCGAGTACTCGGCATCCCATCCTGGCGAGGTGGTAACTCGTCCATTCATTAATAGCTTTCTGAAGAACACCTTCAACCTATTACAACCCGGACGAAGAGAAGTAACAGATATTTTTGCAGGAATAATGCCAGCATACCCTGAAGGAAAAGTTCCCATAAAAAAACGAAAATGGAAGATTTGAGAAAAGTGTATTGTTATGTTACTGGCTCAGAAGACAGTAAAGAATTTTATGATAACGTGTTACAATGGCCTATTATTACTTAATACTTTCTTGTTTATGTATTGTACCATTTTTTGAACATTCTTTTGTATTTGTTTCGCTTTTTAATAAAAGTTTCAAGAATTTTATGAAAACGTTTTTGTGTAAACCCTGATTAATGTTGAAAAGCACTAATTCCAAATTTTAAAAGCAGCATAAAATTGTTTCAACAGATGCAATTGATTATCTTTATAAATAGAGAAAATTGGGTTCCGTAAGAGAAGTATTACAAAGAAAAATAAATCGAAATTTCTTAAATAATAGGCCTAAAATCGTTTTTTTTTACTTTTCCCAACAATTTGAAAATTAGGAGTTAGTGCCTTTTCAACAATCACCGATTCATTTAGTTGTCCGATACCATCCTCCACTTTTCACGCATGTAAATTGTCAACGATTTTCACTATCTCCCAAATACTCATATTATTTTGCTTTCAAACCTAACAGCTTTGATAGAGTGTGTGAGTAAGAGATTGAAGATTCATATTCTATATTTTACAAATACTTTTAACTAACCTTAATTAAGAAATCATATTTAAAGCTAACGTGGCCGATAGCCACCCGACCTTCCCCTATGCAATCAGGAATTTTGAATCGGCTTTTCTTGAAAATGTAGGAAGAATCTTAAAACAGCGTCCGTGATGAGCATAAGACATAACCTAACCGGAAGATATGATTTCAACTTCTTTTTCGGGAATTTCTTTCCTGTCATCTCTCCAAAATTTCCCATTAATTCTTGCCAGCGTTGTGTAGATGATAAGGAATAATTGTAACTGCCTCACATACGAGAATTGGTTTATCAGAGTTGAAACTAGTGGTGCTACAGAATGGCACAGACTTTCCCGTATTAGTTTTCTATTTCCTTAGGGTCTTCGCTAGCTATTCGGAATTGCCACATACTCTTTCTTGCTAGCTACCATCTATCAACGCCAAAAGTACATTTTTTGGTCATTTTCTTAATTTTTCGGTTTCCTATTGGTAGAACGAAAATATTAATTTTATAATATTAAAGAACACAAAACCTAGCCCTAAATGGCAATTTTATTTTAAAAATTATGTGTCGTTTTAAAGAAAATTGCGTTTTAGCGCTACTAAAAATGCGAAATTTGAAGCTCATTTTCACAGAAAATTTTTGAGTTTTCAAAATACTTTATTTAAAGTTATTTGAAGCACTTACACTCACAAATATAATAATGTTTACAAATTGCTGGTAATGTTAATATTAAAGATGTGAGAGATCCTTTAAAAAAATTACGTATGTGTAATTTTTTAAAAAATCAAAAAATAACTCCAATTAAACTTTACGATCATATTAAAGATTGCCATTAGCACTATCCGATCGAAAAGTTTCAAGAGCCACTTATGAGAAAATGGCGTTTGAGCGTTTCGTCCTAGCGATGTAGCTCGTGTCGAAAATCCTGACAGCCCTTGGGACTCGAACCGTAAGGTCCTTCAAGGAGTGTGATGTGTGTGGTTTTTCTTTTTGAACCTCATGTGTGGTAGTGGTTCTGGAGCATGAAGATAAGAAGACGTACATTTTTTGGTTGGATATACGTATTCGAACAATGAAGAGATTTTAAGTTTCCGGTTGATTTGGGAGTTTGGTGTGAATCAGAGGCTTTCAGTGACAATCTTACATCTTTATTTTGTATTGTCTGAAGCTTTTGCAAATTAGTTGGTGATGTATTGCCACATGCCAGACAGACCTAAGTGATAATAGACCTTCTTTACTTATATGTAATAGTGCTGAATCTGTAATTTCTAATTAATGAGAGAGAAGAGCTTGGATATTGCCCTACTTTTAAACACACATAAGACGTAAATATAACTGTAAACACTGAATAAAAGGATGAATTTTCATTCTATCTGTCTGCTGTATTACCGTGATGTCCTTCATTTTCGGTCATTACCTCTCTTTTTCTCTTTTCTATAGGGAGCCTCGAGTTGCTGAATCTAACTTGATGGCCTTCTTGTAATAGTCTCGTTATTGCGCGAGTTTTTCAAAAATAGATTATTTGTGGAGGGTAATAAACTCTTGTCCACACGTCAACTAAAAGCCGTATTTTATCCGTATTTTCCTTTAAATATCTTTTCTCGTAATAATAGATTCATTTTATTATTTTTAATTTATGTTTCTAGGCTTTTTATGAAATTTTATTCATTGGTAACTGCAAGGGTTACAACCTACAATATGTATTCTTTCACAAGAGAAAATTAAACTGTCGTTCAAGCGCGGCAAAATACTTAGGAATGGTAATAAAAAAGTAGAAAATGAGGGTCGCTATCAACGAAAAGAAAAGACACCGAGAGAATTCCTTTTTCCGTTTCTCTCCGATGAAACTAAATAACTGCTGTTGCCCCAACGGGCTGTGTATGTTCCTCTCAGAAAAACGAGCGTGCGTGATCTGCAAGGATATTCCCTCGTTTCCGACCCAAGAACAGTGCGACAGTCACCAACTTGCAAGGCTCTAAAAGACACGGCAAGTGTTGAGTGAACAGATACATTTATGTATGTGAAGCGTCTTATTCCTATTTCACAATTAACTATTGTACATAAAAGAAATGAACGTTTCCCGGAGGCAAAGTTTTTGTTTTAGTCGTTTATAACTTTGTGTAGGACTGCATATAGCTTTTACGAATGAAACATGAAATATCAAACCTTTGTGTCTCCTTTCTTGTGTGAGTTATAAGTAATTTACGTTTTGGTTGGATCAATTCTTATCTTTGCGCAGTGAGTGTTTTAACTTTAAATTACACACATGACCACTCGTAGGATAGCAAAGCACTTTTCCAAGGTACCCTTTCTCTTCTTAAGATTGTCAAGGAACTGTGACGAACTCCTACAAAAGTGTACTGAAATGTCACGTGGAAGTTGCGAACAAGAAAATTATACACATATGAAGCCTGTTTACTCCCTTATTGTTTTCAGAAAGTCACTTATTTCACTCCTTCAATGGATGAATTTTGTAAAAGTCTTCCTTAATAGTTACATGTATCATAATAGGGACACATATTCTAAATCTCTTTGCTCGTTTCAAGCTTCAATAGTTATGTCTGTGCTTTGATATCTCATTAGAAAGTGTTCTGTCGTATTTATCTTGAAAAATGTAATAAACAGAGATAATTCACACACATTCGCAATTACTTCGTTATGCACCAATAAAACCAAAATTCATTTAAAACAACATTTATCCTTTTATTTCCCTTTTCTTTCGTAGTTGATAGTTATGGATTAATTTCTTTTTCTGAAAAAATATTTGTTTAACCCATTAGTGCCTAGCGGGACATAAATGGTACGCGAATTGCGGTTTGAATTCGCGCATGCTCAGATGCTGAAATGGACAAGTTTAAACTTGTTTCGTGCATGTCTCTTTTCCTTAACGTCCACGTGTTCAGATTTGTTAGAGCAGTTGCGTCGATTCATCGTCAGAGCCTAGTAAGAATTTTCTTTTCTAGAAGTTATTTTTTTTGTTCGCTCCGTCGAGACAACATGGATGAAGAGTGAGTATAACTTGAAAATGGTTGCATCAACAAAACACATATTTTGTATGAACGTTATAAAAGACTTAATAATCAGTATTTTCATTCAATGAATTCCCTCTCATTGTTGGCAAGAAACTTATATTCTTAGAAAATTCGCTGTACCCATTTATGGTACGCTAAGCTCTAATGGGAGCATTTCACTTTACATTTCATTTTCGATCTTTTGACGAAATGATGGCAGTTTTTACGCATTTTTGTCATTTGTTGTTATAATTATAATAATAATAATAATAATAATTATTATATTATTATTATTATTATTATTATTATTACTACCAAAAAACAGTTTTCGAGATTCTCAAATATTCACATGCTAATCGGTATTGGTTCGAGTATTGTTTATTTCATTACATGCAATGCTTTTTTTCTAATAATTACCAAACTTATATTTGTTTTACAAAACAGATATCTATACAAGTTATTAGTTTTTGTTGATTTTACTATGATTGTACTTTCAGAGAATTTTCTAAGAGTCTTGCTCCAGGATTTACAGTAAAAGAAGCCCTCGATCTTTTTATTTGAGAACGCAGATGTTGAAGCACTTTTTATTGCTCCACCTGATTGTAGTATTTTATCTGATGAAGATTCGGGGATGAAGATGATGGTGGTATTCCCGACAATCTCAGTAAACGGCAACTCCTTGCAGAAGCGGAGGTAAGAACAGTTAATGGGGAGGAAAGAACCTCTGAAGTGAGTAATACTAATTGTCCTTCAATTTCTGAAAACGGATGTTTTGCGTCACAATTGCCTCCAAAGAATACCCCAAGCACTTATCCTCAACACGTACGAGATACAGAATGGATAACGGGTGATTTTTGAAAACCATAATCGGGAATTCATTCCTCCAGAAGTTCCCTAGATTTGAAGCTGTAAGTGTTGTTGATTTTTTTGAATTATTTGTGGATAATGATCTAATCAGCATACTTGTTGAAGAGTCCAATAGGTACGCTCTAAGTAAGAACTATCCAGATCCTAATATTTTGGCAGATGAAATTAGATGTTTCATAGGTATTCTGATTCTCAGTGGTTATAATATATTGCCTTCAAAAAGGAATTACTGGGAAACAAGTCTGGCCTGATGTGTAAGTAGCGAGCCCGGAATCTTTCATTTAGCGATCTTGTTTTATTAGCCGCTTGCTCCAAGGTACTACCTTATGGATCTCGTATATTATGAAGAGCAAAGGGGACTTCGGAGAGTGAGACGGTGTTCCAACAGTGCAAGACGCATTGAAAGGTGGTAAGACTTTATTACGATACTTAAGAGACAGTGGGGAATGCAGAATCAAGTATGGACAGAGTACAAACTCTGGAAAAGGACCTAGAGAAATTACTAATGAACAATATACGAAGCAAACAATTGAAAATATTTGATTGTTTTAAGAACAAATGAAAATATTCAACATATTAGTTGGTTCTGTTAATGTATTTTGCTGTATCTGTGTATTAATAAAATTAATCATTGCGGAGAAATTCTATTTAATTTTTACATCATCGGCTATAGTGAACCTCTAATATTGTGATCCGAAAAATGTTAGTCCCCAGACATTCACTATACCCGGAGCTCATCTGAGTACTGCGTCGTGTACCACGGATTTGGAGAATGCTCAATCAACCCCAGGGCTACAGCTCGAAAGTGCACGGAGAGATTCTCGAATCGGCGGTACCCTACACGCCATGCACCTCGACGCTCGAATACGTCAACGAAGAGCGTACCCCACCATAGTGATGACGCGAATATCGTATTACCCTGGTCGTCAAGTACAATGTGCATTGACCAGTGGCTGAACAACTCGAGGTTATGCCATTCCCCCACTTGTTGCCACAGGAGAAACAGACATTTCGAAAAATATTTCTAAATTTCTATAAAATATGTATGTGTATGATATATTATGTAAATGAGTCTTTCTTTCTATTCTGTTTTTATGTGCAGTTTTTACCTTGTTTGCATAATATTTAGAATCCTTTCTGCAATCCGCCGTCTAGGGGCTGTCGTTCCGGCCGGTCTCCGTTTTCGCGAACTTACAGAAGGCAGATGCTTATTGCTACGATCTCTGACGAGGTTTGCAACCGACGGTACAGACAGCAGAAAAAGAACATAAAAACGTTTTCGAGCCGGGAATAAATATTATTCTAATTTCCAAAAACTGCAAATATTTTAAGTGCATTAAGTCATAAAGGGCGGGAATTGCATTGTCTTGCAAAATTAAGTAACTCGAGTTTGCATGGAATCGCAATATACAAGTAATTCCAAAACTGTGTAACTCTTAATATAGCGGGCCGAATTTAAAAATGTTTGGTGACGTTGTTTGCAGTCATTATTACTCAAGTTTCAATTTACAGTAAGTCTGTACAATTGTGTACAATTAAAAGGGCAGTTTACATGTTAATTATTAACTTCAAATCAATTATTTTTAAGCCCTCTGAATTACTTAACTTACTCTTAACTCTGAATTTTCGAAAATGACAAAAGCTTGAAATTTTTCTGCGTCTTCCTACATCAACAATATTAAAGATGTAGATTTTTTATGAAATTTGTTTTCCGCGATTAATTCTTTAATTATTTTTTTTATTCGAAGTATTTTTCGCATAATTTTGAGTCAAAAATGGGCAATTGTTTTTAAAAAAATTCTTATATTTTTTACGCACAGTGCTAGATGCACTGAACAACATGACGCAAGGTATCTAGACCGTCAATGCTCCTTTAATGTATTTTTTTTATCTTTTAAAAATTTCACAAATATGCTTTCATCTTTCTCACATCATTCATATGTACAATACACACGAATGTACTGAATTTTTAATATTCATATTTCACAAAATCTGAAATTTGTTCTACGAAAATGAGATAAAACGTTCACCTTACCAAAAACGCACATATTTTCTCAAGAATGGCTCCAATTTGTTTAAACATTCTTGCACAGATAGTGCTAAAAGTACTAAATATTATGACACAATACCACTTTTGATTTTTTTTTTCAAAAATTGCACGAGTATGTTACTTTTGAATATCTCTTACGTCGTTAATGTTTACATTCCGAGAATTGCTTATACATTAATGCGTTTATGAGTATTGTTCTAGTAAATAATCTTGTCTGTAGTTCATCGAAAACTCAAATGTTATCTATGAAAATGAACTTCAAATTGCGCGTTTTCAGAAACACTCAAACGACATTTTCTCAAAAACGATTTCATGTTTTTCCTTGAAAATATCTCTATAGAATTAGGTTTTACTCTTCTATAAAAATCTTAAAGTCACATTTCAATTTCATTGTAGGGAACTGAAAAATTGTGAAAATGTAAAAAAATTAATTTTAGGCGCTGCTAGGTAGCAGATAGGAAGTTTCTGGCGCTAAACCGAACGAAGCCCAAACTAAAGAAATTAGGAAATATATAGTACGAGAAAGTCTGTGTTATTCAGTAGGATCATTAGTATACTTTCTCGTTTTACAAGGATCTTAGAAAGTGGAGAGAAAATATTGTAAAGCTACGACAGAAATAGGGGTATTTATCAAAAGACAGTCAAATTGACTTTAGACTAATTTCCGGCGAACTCTCCGTATTTTCGGAAATTGTAAAAAGTTATAATTTCAAAACTACAAACTTAAAGATAGAAATTACGAAAGAAGATCATGTGTATTTTGTTTTTGGAAGAACGAATGGTCTTTGATTAATTTGTGCTCTATATCCATGCAATTTAAAATTAAACAATTTCTCAAAAACCTCTCCAAACTTTTTCTTTAATTTTTTTCCGCGGATAAAACAAGTAGCACTTAAAAGAATGGCACAGGTCGCAGTTTCATTGAACAGTGCATTTTCGAAAATTGCATGTTGGGAATAATGGGAAGAACAACTCGATTTTTAAGCGACGTTGAAAACAGTTGAAAACAGAAAACAGCGAAGAAGCATGTGCTGTTTTAGCACCACTAGTGATGATCCTTTATGATCCTTCTACTGAATTTTCTCTTCTCTTTCACTACTTTGAATATCATATTTTGCACTTCCCTAATCCGCTAAGCTTATTAAATTTTTTCTGAGTTTACTCAAGAGCTTAAGCCAAAATGGTCTCACGTTTTGCACATTCAGTCACGATTGATTGATTGATTGTTAGTGATTCCGGGCGCGTCAACTACTGAGGTCATTAGTACCGTATGTCAAGTGTATGTTTTTCATCAGGATGTAGCGTGTTCTGAATGGCAAAATCCGACGTCGACCTACCGTTGACTAGCGAGGTTTTCGTTAACCAGATATCAACCACCAGCGGGGCATCGCCCCAGCCGGGACAAGCTCTAAGCCTCCGACCGGTCTCCTGACATGTGTGGTAGAGTAGTGCATGTATGTGTGTGCGTAAGGGGTAAAGATAGGGCAAGGAAAAGGAAGGAAAGATCGCGCACAGTACGGGGCCCGTTTGTTAGAGTACTGTTCCGGCATTCGCCTGGTGTTGATCGAAAAAAAATAATGAAAACTACCTATCAGAGCAGCCGACCGCTAGGATTCTTTTCCAGGTAGCAACTGAATTCGACCTAGCTCACAAGCTAGAGACGAAAACCCTACCGCTATCAGGAGGACTCGAACCTAGTACCACCCGGTCAGAGGCACTGCAGTGATATCAGTTCATGCACTAAGCCACCTCTCCTAGTACTTCCAGTCCTAAATGTACAGATTGTCCACCCTGTCGTGTTACAAAACTGTATAAATGTATATTCATGTGGTTAGGCGGAAAGGCAAGCCCTTTGGCCGGGTAGTCGTCACTAATAAAGATATTATTATTATTATTATTATTATTATTATTATTATTATTGCTCCATATCACGACTACAGATGTTATGAGTCGGCTGATTATAATCTACTCCAGGTTGCAACCAGCTACCTAAGGAGTAGATCTAGGGACTGTCGGTGCCTCTACAATACTTTGCGCAAGATGTGGGATGTTGCAAATAAAGCGATTTCTTGCACTTCCCAGTCTTTTGAATGACCTGGAAGTTTAGCCAAGTTCTTACACAAATTTTGCGGAACAAATCCCAGAGCTCCGATAACTATCGGGACGACCTGTGCTTTTACGCCCCACATTCGGCTGATCTCAATTTCCAAACTCTTGTATTTAAGACGTTTCTCAGCCTCTTTGGTAACGACATTTTGATCGCAAGGTACAGCAACATCCACAAGTAGACACGATTTTTTCTCTAAATCCCGGATAACAATATCCGGTTTGTTTGCTGTTATCGTGCGATCCGTTTGAATTTGTTGGTCGTACAATATTGTACACAATCCAACCGATGTCACCGGTTTTGGTGAGTGTTCGTACCACTTGAGGCATGTGTTTGAAACTTCGAGGGCGGTACAGATCTGCCAGTGGAGGTAACTACACACCCTGTCGTGTCTTTTTAAGTATTCGGTCTTTGCTAGGATTGGACAAGCTGAGACAATATGATCAATGGTTTCTACTTGCTCCTGGCAAATTCGGCATTTGTCATCTTGGGAAATTTTGAGAACCGCTTTATCATAATGTCGTGTTCTCAACGCCTGATCTTGAGCAGCTACTAGAACTGCTTCCGATTCTGGCTTCATTCTTCCCCTTTTAAGCCACATAAATGATTGATCTTTATTGATCTGCACCTTGTCCATTCTTTTTAGATATTTTTCCGTGGAGAGGTTTGTCTCTCCACTAGTTCTTTAACATTTTTTGTGTCTCACATTTCATGTTTAGTAGTACCAGAAGTTCAGTGTCTGTGTTACTTGACGTGTCTTGCATAGTTTTCTTTGCAATGCTTTTTGCTACACTAACAATGCCTCTGTTTCCCATTTTTCGGTCAGATTTCATGACCTGCCTCATTAAAGGGTCATCTTGATGACTGACTACATATTTTCCCATTCCAACTATTACATTGTGCCAGGAGGCTTCAATTTGTCTGAGGCCTCTTCCTCCTTCCTTACGTGACACATAAAGTCTATGTACATCAGCTCGAGGGTGGGCGACATGATGCATTGTTAGCAGTTTTCTTGTTTTTCGATCCATGATGCGTATTTCTTACTCAGTCCAGTCCACTAGTCCGGAACTGTACTCAACTACAGGCACCGCCAGACTACCAATTGCAGATATTTTATTCCTGGAGTTCAGAGCAGACTGCAGGACAAGTCTCACTCTTCTGTAATACTCCTTGCGAATTCTCTCTTTCATTGTGTTGTTCGAGATGGTCTCACATTCTTCAATGCCCAGATATTTGTAAGTTTTACCTGGCTCAAGATCTTGTATCACAGCGTGCATATCAACTTCAATGCTCTCTGACGTTGTCAGTTTGCCTCTTCTTAAATTGATTTTTGCACATTTGTCAAGACCAAACTTCATGCAGATGTCATTGCTAAAGTCATTCACGACAGACAGCATTTGGGAGAGAATCGCTTCATTCTTAGCAAACACTTTCAGATCATCCATGTAAAACAAATGTGATACTGGCCTTTCATCACCATGGAGCTTGTAAAGTCAGCTTGCGACAACTGTCTAGATAGTGGGATCAAACTAATGCAAAACAGCAGAGGGGATAGTGAATCTCCTTGAAAAATACCCCTGTTGATCTGAATACTTCTGGTTTCTACTGCTTCCTTTCTGCTCTGTATTAGTAACCTGGTACTCCACGACTTCATACTAGCCTTGCAAAATTCAATAAGTCTAGGATGAAATCGATAGATCTCCAAGGTCCTCAAAATCCAATGGTGTGGTATACTATCAAAGGCTTTTTGGTAGTCAATCCAAGCCATGCTCAAATTACGTTTTCGTTTCTTTACATCATTCAAGATGACTTTATTCAGTAGCAAGATTTCCTTACAGCCATAAGAACCTTTACGATATCCTTTTTGTTCAACTGGCATTAAATGATTCTTCTCTAGATGTCTGTACATTTTGTCAGCTATGGCTGAAGTTATAACTTTGTACAGTACTGGCAGACAAGTGATTGGCCCTGTAGTTCTTCGCCAAAGAGCTGCCTCCCTCTTTGGGTAGCAGATACGTGATGCCGCGTGTGAGCCATTCCGGGAGTTCCTTCGGATTTTCTAAAATTTTATTGATAGCATTTGCCAGATGCGGATGTACTGCTGTTAGTCTCTTAATCCAATAAAATCTGAATCTTATCAATCCCGGGTGATTTCCAGTTTCCCATGTTCTTAATTGCTTGGAAGAGGTCCTCTTCCAAGAATTCGTGAACATCTTCCACTGTTTCGACAAGTTCATTTGCAGCATCAACTTCAGATTGAAGCCAAGATGCATCTTTGTTGTAGGATCTGCTCTCTTCCCAGATTGCTGCCCAAAATGCCTCGACATCATCTTTTGAAGGAGTGACAGCATTGCCATTCGGTTTCTGAGTCAGATTGCGATAGAATTTCTTCGCGTCTGTTTCAAACAACCGATTCTGCACACGGAAATCTATTCTGCGTTTTGTAACGTCTAATTCGTTGAACCCATGCTTGAATTTTCTCTTTTAGCCTCTCAACTACCATTAGCCTGCTGGTGTCATTTTCAATTTGGTACTTTTGTTCAACATAAAATATTTTTCGTTGAACTTTAGAGGTGTGCCTTGAAGATCAGAAGATGCCTCAGCTAAGAGTGATATTTCTCGCCGAGAGTCGGCTATCCGTTTCATAATTCTGTTCATTCATGGGGGTTACAGAGCTGTTTACTCTTTATTTTTACTCTTTTATTATTATTATTATTATTATTATTATTATTATTATTATTATTATTATTATTATTATTATTACACAGCGCGCAGTTTCAGGCCCGTGGTTTAGATACTTCCCCAGCACTCATCTGGAATTAATTGTAGAAATCCATGCTAAAGGAAATCACACAATAAGAAAATAAGGCCATATAATGTCATGGACGAGGTGTGATGTGTCTCGGTATAAAGCAAAAATAAGGCATTATCGAAGGTTCACCTAAAATGACAATGTTTTCTTATCTGACAATAGTCCCTTAAAGCGACATTCAAAACACGGTTGAAAAGTGAAAGAGGGTGTCAGAAGTTCGTCGTAGTACAGTTGTTTTAGGACATAGAATATGATGTAGGTGGCGTTAGTGTTCCTTTCCTTTTCTTTAAGCCAATATCCAATGGCGGCCCAGAGTTCAAAGAATACAAGAGGCAGTCCACGTTAAAAAGGAGTCAAATGCCTTTCAGTGTAAATCAAAATGAATTTCATAGATCACAAATAATGTGTCCTGACAAAGGGTAGGGTCAATTATTCTCAGTTTATGATAGATCATTAAATGTTTTAGAAACAACAAAAATATATAAAGTAGGTATTTTACATTTTTAAGACTTTATTTATTTATTTATTTACGTCAAAAACAGTTAAAAACTGCGTATGACGAGCTATGGGGAGAAGTGAATTTTGTGCACGTTTTATAATTCTGTGGTCTCTATCCTAAACCATATTCTAGTCGAATTTTAAATACAGAAAAGAGAGATTTTTTTTCGAGTTTTGTTGACAAAAATATTCGCTCCTATATAATAAAATATATTTTCAAAGGTAAATTTGCTATAAATTTCTACCCTGAACCCTCATGTTCTTCATGAAAGAATAATACTTTTTGCCGCGATAATATGAAAAACGATAATACGATAAATAAATAAATAAATAAAGTTAAATGATTATAAAAATAGGGGATTGAGTTAGACAAAAATGTGTGTGTGTTTTCTCATATAAGATATTTACTTGGTTGTCTTAAGATGATATAAATATGCATACTGTGTTCTTCGGTGAATGTTGGGGGTGTAAAGTAGTTATACCACCGTAAAAATGAGGTTGGTGGACTACAAAATTGAACATAGAGATTTTTTATCTCAAACAAAGTCCGTTTTAAAAACATCAGCTGATTAAAAAGGTTATAAACATTTGTTTGAAAAACTAGTCGTTTTTGAAAAAATTCTGCTTGAAATTGGAGACGTTATGTTAATAGTGGTACAACTCCATTGACATAATTTCGAGATATTGAGCTCTAAATTAAATGATTATAAAAATTGGGGATGGAGTTAGGAAAAAATTGAGTGTTTTTCCTCGTATAAGATATTTTCTTGTTGGTTTGATGATGATAAGAATAAGCATTCTATGAGCTTTGCGGAATATTGGGCATGTAAAGAAGTTATGGGTTTGGTAGGCCAAATCGGTAGATATCTTTCTAAGAAAAATTTGAAATGAAGTCTATCGATTTATTAAAACAGATTAAATATTAATTTAATGTTACTGTTGAGACGCATTCATTTTTCTTCATCTTCTTGAAATCCTCGGGTTCCTACCTGCAAATCAGTGAAATAAGCGTGAGTAATGCTTGAAATGAATGAAAACAAATCAAGCACATCCGTTTTCTTCCCATAAACCTTTCTTTGCTTTCCCATAAACCTTTCTGTAGTTATAGAAACTGGATATTTAAGTTTTTGAAAATAGTAGTTCTTCCTCATCCACTGGAGTTTTGAAAATTTGCTGTGTAGAAGCCAATGTCTTGACTTAAGGTTTACTTGTAGGTATTTATAAAAGACTTCTAATTAACAAATCTAATCTATTTAATTTTTAGCCAGTTACAGACACCGTTTTGTTCATTTTTCTTCCTACCTGGTTACAGAATTTTAAAGATTTTTTAACACATAGACCATTCAGTTTAATTTCTGTGTTAATAAAACATGTTCCATACAATTATATTATTTATTCTGTTCCTAATACCAAATCTGTATCAAGTTCTTTATCATTATATCGCCGCAGACACTGTAAATATCGAAAATCACTCATCACGAGACTTACAGAAAACCACGTAGCCGTACCACGGGTGTTGTACCACTATCAAAATAACACCTCCATATGATCCACTGAAGAAAGATGAATTTCTCTTAAGTTTAATTTACTCGTAAAGGAAATTCAGTGTGGTTTAAAGACTTTTAGCTTGTCTGGTTTAATCCAACCGGACAAGAGCATTATAATGCAAATATTCTTTTGAAGGGTACAATATTGTTTTGTAAATATAATTAGAAAATGTTCCAAATGCGATCTAATCATTCCATGTTTTTGTAGTACGTATTGATACACGGATTTGTGGATGCTTATATTTAAAGTATCATATTCTATTTGTTTACGAGTATGAGAGTATAAACATTTGTTTTCCTTAACTTCTTCCACTAAAGTTTTCTGAGAACACCGGTTCACCGTAAATCTGTGGTAATTTTCTATGATTCACTCAGTTAATTACGTTCAATGTTTCTCAGCACTGACACCAACTGTTGGCAAACCCATTTAAGAAATTAATGGAGCGTATTGAAACAAAGTTTCAATAGTCGGAGGAGAATCAATTTCTTATCAATTTTAATCGACAAAATGTTCTCGCGTAAACAATTAGTGCTGCAATTTCAGAAAACATTTACGCCAAATAACAACCATTAATTTGATAAGAGTATTCGAAAAACAAGCCGACAGAAAGTTCACATAAAATACCTCAGTATTCAAGAAATGTGTCGTCCTAACACAACACAACCCACCCCAGCACAACCCAACCCACAATACAGAGTTTCAATGCCACGAAAATATATAGAAGCACTAAATTACAAAACATTATGTTGTATTGCATTACAAGGTAAAACGAAGTTTTTGAAGTTCAGCCCAGAAATCATCTCTGCGGCATCTCTGCGGCATGACTAATTGTTGTTCACTCTCTTCCTAACTCTAGATGATCTACGCATTATGAAGGCACTAGTACCAAGTCAATTGTTCACAAGATCTCTCATTAAAATTCCGAAATACCACGGTAAAACAGAAATAAAGATCAATACTAGGCCTCCAATAAATGTAATAAATAATTACACAAACGATTTAAATTTCTTATCATATTTACCGTCTGAGTTCAGCTTAGAGCCAGTTGCTCTTTGTCTGCACTGGTTGTGATAGGGAGGTGCTATGGCTCCATGGTGACAGATTTTCATTTCTATCTAGAGAGCTAGGTCGAATTCAGCCGCTGTCTGACGGAATAAAGAAAATTTTCATGAAAGGAAATTATACTCAACAGAATTTTTCCTATTTATTTTACACAAATCGATACGTTATATCTAGTGATTTATGTCACTGAAGTTTTTTTTATTTCTTCACTATTATCTGACAGATTAATAGCGAGAGGTTTTGTATGATTATCCAGTTTTTTGTGATGTAGGTCAATGATTTTCTCCAATTCCTGGTCCAAGTGATAGTAGCCCAAAGCGTATTCATATCAGGTCAAATCAGGTATACTAGGCCAAAGCGTCCTGGCCTGACGCGGGAAATGAATGCCAACTTCCCGATTTCCCTGTTTCGTTCATAAATTTTCTCAATAATAAAGATGCTTCTAGAGCAAATCTTAACCCATCATTGCCGACACTATCGTTTGATAACTGACTTTATACTGCTCGTGTAAGACAATTTAACTGAAAACGCCGTCACTCTACGCACTACATGGTTCAGCCGTGTTCCCCTAGTTAACTCAAAATGCAAAGCGAAGTAAGAACAAACGACGGCATCTCTTGAATCGTAGTCAATTCTCTACATGTAAGCGTCAAAGATGATTCATGTGGAGTATAAGTTCAAGTTTTAGTAAGATGCACTCTTTTCAAATCGAGCCTTCAGAGGAAATCAAAACAAAATCAAATTTTCTCATATTTAACTTAACATGCCAATATGAATATTCATTTAAGTATATTTGGGTATTCATTTAAATAAATTTGTAAAACTTACGTAACTAATAAAAAATAAGTTTTTACCTTCTTCACAGCTCTGATATTTTAGTGTTAAATAGGATAGACTGAAAATTCCTCTTGAAAAATCGCAAAAATCACAAAAATAATGCTTTTTTTCTTATTTTTACGTATGGAGGTAATGTTTTGGCGATGTTGCTTTAGAGAACTAGCGTTTACACAATAAAACATTCTTTACATAAAGTTCTATTTTTACACCTGGAATTCACAAGCCGCATTGTTCAAGAATTCGAATTTTGGAATTCCTTTAAATCTTAACCCATGTTGTTGTTTTTTTATTTTGAATACAATATTGTGGCTTCAAATTATTCTAAATGTCAACAATTCGAATTAGGAATGTTTAACACTAAATCAATTAATAATTTCAGAGGTAACAGACTTTTCTGTGACGTATCCAATAATTAAAATTTATCTTTATTAGATAAACTACATTCCACTGTATCTCTTTAAGGAATCTTATCTCTGACATCTCTTTAAAGAAGCTTTGTAGATCATCTCCCTGAATCGGAAATGATGAAAGGGATGTCATCCAGCTTCTTTGACGCAAGGCTTTAGACATACGTACTCGTATTCTGCATATTACAGTGTTCTAAACAAAGTCATGACATCAATATCGACTTTCTCTAATGTAACCTCTTGAACCTCCGTTTTCTTTAGAAAAAAGTGCCATAATTTCATTATAATTTATTCCCTTTGCGCCCAGTAAATGTAAATAATATATTATTATACCCCAGTAAATATTCCACAGAACGAGTCTCCCCCTCCTCCTGTTCAACTCGTAGATGGAGACTTAAGTTGGCGGATGTGCCAGCAGAACAGCGGCGGGGTTGGCGGGAGCGGGCGGAGGCGGGAGAGGAAGAAGACCGGCAGGGGTGTAACAAGCGACAGGGGTGGCGGAGACGGTGGAGCGGTGCAGGAGTGATGTCTCGCTTTCGGAAGATACCTGGTTGGGGAAATTCCCTCTTGCCTACGGTAGATCGACACCGGATCTTACCATTAAGAAGGGGAAGATCACCGCCACCTCTCTAGAAAAAGCATGTACTACACTTACGGACTTATGTCCTTAGCAGTTGACGTATGTCCGGAATCACTAATCAATCAAATCAAAAAAAAGCGGAGGAGTGGCGGCGGTGGGGGCGTGCCAAAGCAACGGTGGTGAGGGGGCGGTGGAAGCGGCGGTAATGTCAGGGGCGGTGGGATAGATGGGGTAAAGTGTGATGATGATTGTTAGATTGTTAGTGATTCCGGGCATGTCAACAGCTAAAACCATTATTACAGCAAGTGCAGTGCAGTGCATTTTTTTTTCTCGGAGGTGGCCTCGGCTACCCTCAGGGAGCGTTGTTTTCCCTAACCAGGTATCTCCCACCAGCGAAGCACCGCCTCAGCCGGGACAAACTCTAAGCTCCCGACCGGTCTCCCGACGTCATTGGTATAGTGTATTGCATGTTAGTGTAAGTGTGTGTAAGTAAGGGGTGAGGTTAGGACAAGGAAGAGGAAGGAAAAAATCGCGCGTGGTCCATGGCCCGTTTGTTAAGATACTGCTCTGGCATTCGCCAGGTGATAATCGGAGAAACCACCGAAAACTACTGATCAGAACAGTCAGCCGCTAGAATTCTCCTCCAGAGAGCGGCTGAATTCGACCTAGCTGTCTAGCAAGTGACGAAAATCCTACCAGCGTCGGGTATCGAAGCCAGAACCTCCCGGCCAGAAGCACTGCAATGACATCAGTTGGTGCCCTGGGCCACCTCACCCAGTGGGGTGGCGGGGGCGCGGGAGCGGCGGGGGTGGCGGGGCGGCGGAGGCGGCGGGGGCGGCGGGGGCGGCGGGGGCGGCGGGGGCGGCGGGGACGGCGGGGGCGGCGGGGGCGGCGGGGGCGGCGGGGGCGGCGGGGACGGCGGGGGCGGCGGGGGCGGCGGGGGCGGCGGAGGCGGCGGAGGCGGCGGGGGCGGCGGGGCGGCGGGGGCGGCGGGGGCGGCGGGGGCGTGCGGGGGCGGCGGGGGCGGCGGGGG
Source organism: Acheta domesticus (assembly GCA_031308135.1). Classification (NCBI taxonomy): domain Eukaryota; kingdom Metazoa; phylum Arthropoda; class Insecta; order Orthoptera; family Gryllidae; genus Acheta; species Acheta domesticus. The sequence continues at coordinate 44,370,033 of JAHLJT010009436.1, read as the reverse complement.
CGGCGGGGGCGGCGAGGGCGGCGGGGGCGGCGGGGGCGGCGGGGGCGGCGGGGGCGGCGGGGGCGGCGGGGGCGGCGGGGGCGGCGGGGGCGGCGGGGGCGGCGGGGGCGGCGGGGGCGGCGGGGGCGGCGGGGGCGGCGGGGGCGGCGGGGGCGGCGGGGGCGGCGGGGGCGGCGGGGGCGGCGGGGGCGGCGGGGGCGGCGGAGGTGGAAGGAGCGGTGGAGCAGCGGTGACGGGAGCGGGGGTGACATGGGCGGCGGGGGCGGCGGAGCAGCGGCCCCGCCCGGGGGCGAGGGCGGAGCAAATGGCGGGGCGGGGGCGGAGCGCTCTCGTGGGTGGCCGCCCACGCTCTGGACCTCCTGTCTCCCGGGGGCCACTCCAACGAGGAAGTCGCGGCCGTTTCCGCAGTGGAGCCGCAGGCGCGGAGGCGTTTTGACACTTCCTCTGCAACACGGGAACTTCGAAATTTGTCAATTTTATGCAAGAGATATTTTCAGAGCGTTATGTTAAGCGCCCATTAGGTTTTATTTTACAAAATAAGTAATGTGTCTCAAAAATGTTCACAAAACTGGCAAATATTCTTAACAATTGACCTCACTGTCACTTTTGTCTTCTTGCTCAAAATTATTGATCGCGAGGCTTTGACAGAAGTACACGTTTTTATATGGAAATACAATAACCATTTTGGGCCAAAGGCTCTAGCCGGATAATATAGTAAAAAGTGCCCCCGCTTGAAATCGAAAAGTGAATCTTTCCTGAGGATTGTGACAACGAAATGCATTTTTTCATGGACTTTTAAATTCCTGCCCCCTTCACATCCGCCGTAATAACGAAAAACGTGTTTTTTTAATTTTATATTTTTCACTGACTCCGCCGCATGAATTTTCATGGAAAATAATGGTTATTTATGTAAAATTTACTGAATTTTTCAAAAATAATTTTTCAAAATTTATTAACCGCGAAATTCAACCTTTTAAATGGATTTGAAAATTTTGAATTTTTTTTAATAAAGTTGTTTTTCTACCGGGAACACGAGAAAATTCTCCAATGTTGCCCTAAAAATCATCTATCTTCTGGAATGTTTTCAGATTTTTATGATTGGTGCGCCATGTCTAAAAAAATTAAAATACATATTTTCGTCCCATTCCGCGTATTTTCATGTACAGGATGACACACAGGACAGGAACGGTTTTGAACTGCGTAGTACTGAGAGTGCAATGGTGGGAGGTGGGCGTGGTGGAATAATTCTGCTTTATAAAAGACGCCATTTCATTTACTCAGTCCCTATGGAGCAATGGGACATGCAACGTCGATTGTTTGTCTATGACAGAGAAGTGGTGAGTCTATTACAGCTACGCAGCGATTGTTTCGGTCACGGTTCAATGTTGGTCGACATGGAGCTGTTTCAAGCCGCTATACTATCCTCATATGGGTGAACAAATTCAGATCGACAAGAAACATAATGGATAACAAACCTGGCCCGAAACGCAGTGTAACGACACCAGAAACAAAGGCTAAGGGAAGCGGTAGTCAGAAGCCCAGAATGGTCAACTAGACGTCATGAAGGTGTGCTACGAATCAATCGTGAATAGGTTAGAAGAATTTTGCGTAAAGAACTAAAATTCCATCCTTACAAAATGCTAAATCGCCTAAAATTGCCAAAATTACCCAGATTTACCAAATAATCCCCCAATTTGCCGACGACACGGCGCTATTTTTCTCAGGACCTGATCTATACAAAATACGTAACACAATGCAACTAATTCTAATTGATAGCTGGGCCGCTAAACTAAAAATCCAACTTAACCCATTAAAAAACGCTTCCAAAATATTTACCCTCAGAACTTACACTTCTCCAACTCCCTTCACATTAAAAAACAAACAAATAATCTGTCATCCACAGAACAGCACAATTAAATATCTTGGACTCAACAGAAACACGAAAATTAACTGGAAAAAACATTTACAAACTAAGTTTGTCAAGTAAAAATAAAATCACTACAACTAAAACCTATTCTCAACAGAAACTTCTCACTACCACACAGCACAGCCATAATAATATAGGTGTGCCCCATCTGGATTAAAACCGCAAAAAACAAACAACTACCAAATACAAATTTTCCAAAATCAGTATCAAGGATAATCACTAACGTCCCATGGTTTGTCACCAACTACCAACTCCACAAAAAACTATCCATCGAACCACATTAGCCAACCATATTAATTACCTCGCCTCCAACTTCTATTTCAATAATGCACTCAACCTCGGCCGAAATCCTATACCACCAACCCGAATTCAAAACAAATTCCCGTTCCTGAAAAAAATCACTGAAATTGACAATTAACAGAAGTTCCTCGTCTCTGTATAGATGAAGCATAGCATGTAAGTTAGTAGTAAGCATCCTAAACATATTAGTCTTCGTCTAATATGTAATATTCCATCTTCATTAATTACAGGATTTTTATCCTCGCATCCAAAAATAAAATTAAAAAATTCCGCTGGCCTTATTGTGTTTGCATTGTATCTTCCGTGAGACAAGTAATACATTATGGTGGCAATGTGCAAGTAACATCCGATTGTACGAAGATAGTTTGCACAATCGCAACAATATCTTAATATTCCTGAAGATCCAATGGTATGAGGTTTGTATTCCACAAAGGATTTATAGGTTTTTCTTTTTATGTGCCGTGAACGGACTTCGAACTTGAGGATGGTTGGCTTTAATTTTAAATATTGTTAATCGATGTTGTTGTTTTATGTAAACATTTCTGCTAAATATGAAATAGTCTGACCTAATTGATATATTTCAGAAAAAAAATCATATCTTCTTCCATGAATTCTGGAAAATCAGGAATATCAGTTAGAGTTACATTTTTGAAATCGACTTTTCGTCGTGCCCATCTTTGTTCTTAGACTTCGATTGCCAGGGTATTATTTGTAGGTTGTGGAAGTAACATTCGTTGAACAATATCTTCTGTTCTGCTCATATCGGAAATCATTCTTGGACCAAAAGAATTCTTCAAATAGCATGCTATTTTTCAATACAAGCCTACCTTTGGTAATAATTTGTTGTCTAATTGGTGATACAAGAGTTTATATTTTTTAGCAATGACTCCGTGAACTGCTTCCACAACCCAGCGAATCTTCGTTACGAAACGGTAAGAATTAAATTCCTCAGTTGTTAATTGCTTTCGATTACCTTTCAGTGCAGGCATAAGAACGATATACTTTTTTATCTTCTAAATCTTTTCTGGCGTCTCTAAAAATTCTGTCTACTACGCAAAGGTCTCCTTCCTGTAATAAGCTGATCAGACCGTATGGTTCGGGTGTTACTTTTGTCATAATCGTAGCATCGTTTTAGTGGCATAAAGTGGTCCCAAAATGTGCGGGGAATTGAAAAATAATTTTTTTCTAAAATTATAGCACAAAACATTATTTATATTTACCTCTCCATTAATTTTCTTTTACAATTCTGACTTCTCTTTCATTACTTATTATAGATTCGTTTCCACAAGTTTTTGTGAATGAACTTCATACATTTGATACATTTTCTATTATCTGTAAACTTAACCTGTGTTAGGTTCACCATCTTGTTATTCGATGACATCATCAAGGTGCAAATAAATTATAATTATAAATTATAGAGATAATTATATAAAATTATATATTCATTTAAGTAACAATATTTTCAGTCATATTTTAAAATAATATACTCGGCATTCCCCCGTTCCAGATCGTTTTCACATTATTGCGCCATTGTTTAAAAATAGAAGAGTAACCCGGATAATCTCCTCCCCCATACGTCACATACAGTTTCTACTGTTTTTTGACCAAAGAAATCAAATCGATTCAACAATGAAAACTTTATTTTACATATTAGGAAAATACGTTGGCATCTGTGGCATGCCCAACGAATAATTAGAGACTTTGGGGTGGCATCTGAGACATGCCGTACTAGTGGTAGGCCGGAGTACATTACGTACTGATACGAACTAGTAGCCATTATTCTCGTGGCATCTCTAACATGCCGTAAGAGCTATAGGAGGTGTATTATGCGCTTTGCTTACGTGTGCAAAGGGTTAGGCGAGTGGCTGCTGATGGCAATAGTAGTGATGTTAGTTATGATACTGAGGAAACAGGTATAAGTGACAGTGGAAAAGATGTAGATGATGCGAGCAGCGCCAGGCCATCACATAAATTTGGTGTTCCTCCACTACCGGACAAAGACACTAAAGCAAATTAATTTTCTATCAAGTTTGCTAGCACGTATGATGCGGAAGGTTAATGCTTCTGGTATGGGCGGACGCGCGGGAGCGCCGCCTCCTGGCTCCCTCCCCCCAACCTTCAGCTACCCCCTCTACTCGCGAATCCCAGCGGCTACCCTGGAAAAATCCAGCTTTCCATTACCGTCACATACTTAAAAATAGTACGGAAATGATTAAAAGAAAATAATGAAGATGCTATATTTGTAGAAAAAGGGATAAAAAAGGTGAAGTTAAGTGTAGAAAGATAAGATTAAGTTACTGTTTTGATATTTAAGCTTTTAAGTATTTTTTAATATGACAGAAAATCTGTTTAATCAGTTATTTATCTTGTTAGTATACACCATTGCATCTAAAATTCTCAAGAAATTATCACTTAAATTAAAGTCAATTCTTTATAATTGATAATTTTTCGAACTTCCCAAGTTATTAAAAATAACTGAACAAAATTGTTCACCATCTGGTGCGATTATATCTAACGGTCAAAATATTATTGACAAAATTATTTACTGATACTATCCTTTTAATATTGCAAATACTGTGGCTAGAAAACAAATAATATTGTAATTACATGTTTTTATAAAGTTTTCTACACATGAAAATACGCCAAATTGGACGAAAATATGTATTTTAATTTTTTTAGACATGGCGCACCAATTATAAAAATCTGAAAAAATTCCAGAACATAGATGATTTTTAGGGCAACATTGGAGAATTTTCACGTTCACCCGGTAGAATAACAACTTTCTTTAAAAAGTTCCAAAATTTTCAAATCCATTTAAAAGGTTGAATTTCGCGGCTAATAAATTTTAAAAAATTATTTTTGAAAAATTCAGTAAATTTTACATAAATAACCATTATTTTCCATGAAAATTCATGTGTCGGAGTCAGTGAAAAAAATAAAGTTAAAAAAACACGTTTTTCATTATTACGGAGGATGTGAGGGGGACAGCAAGTTAAAAGTCCATGAAAAAATGCATTTCGTGGTCACAATCCTCAGGAAAGATTCACTTTTCGATTTCAAGCGGGGGCACTGTTTACCATCTTATTCGGCTAGAGCCTTTGAGCAAGATTTTAAAATGACCTAGGCGCTACATGTAACGTACCCCTCCCCCCAAAGAGAGTTAAAATATGGCTTTCAAACTCTTAGATGTTCGAATTCATCGAGATTGACGTGGTAGTATCCGTCTTGGAAAAATCCTGTATACCGTTCAGGCGACAGTAGAGATAGATGAGCAGACAGACGGACGAACATACTGACCCTTCTGAAAAAAAGATTTTCGGTAACAGGATCTTCCTAAATGGAATACCTGTCAAAATCTAGGGATGTTTTCCATCTTACATTGTGTACCCTAGGAAAAGACAAATTTAAAGTATTTTCGCTCTTTTATTCGCCTGCTTTATTCTGTGTAAAATTATACTTCGTACTTTCTCGCACTTACTAATGTAAGAAGAGAAAATATTGTAATCATGCGCCAAAAAAATTGCGCACAAATCTCTTATTGTCAGGCCCCTGGTAACGAAAAAGTGAATAAATTCAGTTGCTAAATATAGAAAAAAATTCTCTTAACAAGTGGTCCAGTCAGATTTCATGTTTTGTCCATCCTTCATACCAAAACATCGATATGACGGCAAAATGTGTCTGTAATCTGTCGTCTGTCAGTCCGTCTAGTGCACAACGCTAGCGCATAAACCGTTCAGTCGAAATTCTCCAAAATTGATACATCCCGATCATTCTGGTTTATGTTGCGGCCCCTGAAATTTGAAACCGATATTTTAATTTTGGAGGTACTTTACTATGAAGCCCCTCGGACATTTTCAGAATTTTCAGGAAAATTGCTCAAAATATTTTGATTAAATTATGTTCTTGGATAGTGCGAAGAACGTTTAAGAGAATGGTACAGATCTCATTATCGTTAATATCTCTGATTTTTCGAAAATTACAAAAATTCAATTATCTTTCGCCGTCTTACAAATATAATATTGAAGAGAGAGATTTTTCCCTAAATGAAATTTGTTCCTTAAAGACAGATCTTGAAATAAGATCAACTATTCGAAAATATAAATAGTTTTCGTATCATCTTGTCCGAAATCTAGGTAATATTTAATTTTTTTCTGTAAAAACGCTCCAATTTTTTAAAAAAGTTTTCTCCACATTTTGAATAAGAGACGTTAAAAGATATGGTGCTGGTCTCATTTTTAGATATTGCTCATCTTTTTCAAGAATTGCAAAAAAATTCAAACTACAATATTGAAGATATAAATGTTTGCCTCAGACAAGGTCTGTTGCAACAACTCAACTCTTTAAAAAAAGGTCATGTACAATTTCTTGTAAAGGTTAGTAGTTTTCGCGTAACTTCTGATTGAAATTAATGAAACATATTTGGGCTCTCGCCAACTATGGACCTCAAGAAAAATTTTCGAGAGAACAGGAATGGATCAAAAGGATATGCAAAATAATTAATGTAATTTACTATTTAAAATCCGAATATTAATTTGATTTTTCACTATTTTCCAGTTTGTATTCGCACTCCTTATTTCCTGTGCATTCGTGAACGTAATTTGATAGGTGTTTCTCGCTATCGAAATAAACGCAGGTATGCACCACAGGCGCGTTGTTTGAATTCGATGAATTGGATTTATTATCGTCATTTTTAATACTTAACATTAAAGAAAAATTTAAAAAATTGAGTACCATAAATTTGTACGAATATATCAACTTTAAATTTATATTACCACCGTATGCTGCCATGAGAAACAATGGTGTCATATATTCAGAAGTTCATTGTTGAACGGAAAGATAAGGAAATGAAATGTGAAATTCTTCTGAATTCTTTTCTTTGTTGAACATCGTTGTTGTTGCACAACTTTGCTCAACTTTGTTGAACCAATATGATCCTTTGTTTCCTTTACTTATTTATATTTTTTATTTAAGGCCGAAAGATGAAAACAAAACGTTTGTTCTGCGATTAGTAATGAGAATTTAGGGATTTTTTTAGATGTGAAAGCATATGGAGCATTTAGCATTATATGTTCAGACAAGAAGTTCGTGTAAAAACGACCAGATTTGGACAGTATTACAACATAATAGTATTTAATAATTACTATTATATATTGTTCGAACTATTTGCATTTGATCTAAAAAACTATCAACTATAACTTATTGCTTTGTAAAATATATATCCCAATTAAATTCATATTGTTGCTTTAAAGCAGCGCTGGCAATAACGCGCTAGGGAAAGCAGCCGCCCTCGCTGCCTCCGCCGCCGATGGATCGTATTATTCATTCATTTTTTTTATTATTTTACTTCCTTGCATGGTGCTTACGCAGAATATTCAAAAGCTAAAATACGCATTGGATATGTTCGTAAATACACTGAATACCTTATACACTGAATTCAGTGCCCGAAACATATTTTCATTTAAATTTTCAATAAACATTATACTTTTCACCCTTCCTTTTTTCACGGGATTAAGTGATATTTGAAGTAAAAGAAGAGGCCGAAATTAAAACATAACATTACATAATGATAAAATTATAATATTGCGAGAAAGTATGTGCTGTTGTAGAACCAGTAGTTTCATTGCAAAATGACAATTATTTCTTTAATATTTTTGTTTTATTATTCACAGCGCCTAAAGGGTCACGCATTCTCTTGCTTGACTACAATAATATTTTGAATTAAATAGTTTACTAGCTAATGTACATCGTGTTGCTTCTGGTATTTATCTATTGCAATTGCCCAATTAAATAGAAGAAGGAGTGAATTGATACATGCCTATGATATGCTCTGTCTTGCGCCGCATTTCCACCACGCTCTTCCCGCCCCTCCTTTCTAGCCCCATCGGCCCGCCCTTGTCATGTTCGCTACGATCACCTCTGCCAGCTACCACAATCGTTGCTTAGGGCAGAATGTAAATAGGCGCATTATTGCATACTGCCAGTACACTTCCCGAAACAACTTTGATCTAGCAATTCCTCAAAGCGTAATATCATTATTGAATTGAATGGAAAAGCATGAAGTAGCAAATTTATAAGCTTTAAGAAATGTTTAATGTACTTTTAAGGATTTCCTAACTCTTTTTTCTAAATATTCAGAAAACACTGCAACGAGTGCGCACAACTTTTTGTCTAAGAACAAGAAAATTGGGATAGGCGATAATTTTTACGAAACAACTTATCTCTTGTTTAAATAGCACGTGTATACAATTTCATTTAGGATAGGAAAAAATTGTAGATTTGGATGAGAGAAAACAAACTAATTTCATTATCCCTATCTAAAATTTGCAACAGTATTTGGAAATTGGGAGTGTATTTGCTAACTGGGAGTGTATGTGAGTGCGGTTCCGTCACTCACGGCTAGACCATTTCCCGCTGCACCAATCGAGAGATACGAAGTGTCATGGGGCACGTCTCGGTCTCCTGACGGGGAACTAATAATTTGTTTTCGGATCCGAACAGAAGATTCAAAAAAATTCCAAAAACGTGTTTTGGCGTCTTTTGGCGCAGCGGTCTCAGTGTGCACGCCGGGAATTAAACCAATTCCACCTAAATATATCTACGGAGGGGGCGTCGATTAAACTCCAGTGTCCAAAGGAATGTTTTGCTCAATGCGCCATAATTTTCTTTCACGACGTTGGTAACACTGTTGTTGACATCTTTAAGGAACCTAGGAACCTAGAAATCTAGGAACAATATTACCTTGGAACTTATTAAATTCAACCCTTAAGTAGGTGCGCGAGCAATAGTCACGTAAATGGGCGCGCGGCATACAGAGTACGCCATTTCGTTTGCTTGGTCTAGAGCAACTAAAATGTAACTAAATACTTTAAAAGGAAAATTTTATTATAGTAAAATTCGAAAATTTTGACATTACACAAATTTTTTAACAAAATAAACAAAAAATTAAAGCAACAATAGTTGATCAATTTACAAATTCCAGCCTGCCAGAATGTCTATTTTGCATGATGTGCTTATCGGTGTACAAAAGTATTTTATTTAAATGCTTTATTATTTATATGCTGTTCCCGCTGGTGGGAGATACCTGGTTGAGGAAAACCCCGATAGCCGACGGTAGGTCTGCGCCGTATCTTCCAATGGGGAAAGATCACCACCATCTCCCGAGCAAAAGCATACACAGCACTTACGGGAATAATTCCCTTAGCAATTGACGCGCCCGAAATCATCAATCAGTCAAACCATCATCCAAAAAATCAATCAGTTCATCTAAAATGTCCATGAAAGTGTTGAGTACAGAGAGCTCATCTTTCATGTTATTAGCCACTTTTGTTTTTACGACGGGAAGATTTTTCTTCAAAATATATTTTTTTTGTGTGTTCTAGAAAATTTGCTTTATCAAGAGTGTCTTTTTCCACTTTTTAATTTCCAGTATTTGCTTCTTGGCGCACGATCTATTGTGTTTGAAAATGATTTTAGAAAAGTATTCTCTTCTGTTTCAGAAAGCTCATCGCTATCGCTATCACTATCACTGTTGTATTGTGATGTGCGTATGTCTTCATATTTATTGTCGTGATCGACATTTGTATATTTTCCGATTCACTATCTGACGAGTCGTCGTCGATCTGTCCTTCCTCAGGATCTTGAACTCGAAATATATTTTTCATTCAGATTTGCATGAGACCTAGGTGAAATTACAAAATGCTACGTGATGTTTGGACAAATTCCAAATGTCATTCCATCTCAAACTTTGTGTCTAGAAGGTCGCTACTAGATGCTACGCGTACTTTCTCTGGTAAAAATGACAAACTTTAAATTACTTACGTAACTAGACGCGCGGAGTAAGCAATACGCCTAGATGCACGGGGAAAGCAAAAGAGTTGGTACACAGCTTACCCGACCCAAACAAAAATACGTATTGACCCACCACAAACGGCAGAGCAACAACTGACGGTAGGTAATTAGGTATCGGCATTTCCGGCTTATCGAAATTCCAGAAAAGAAAAGCTCAGAAATGTAGCGTGGCGTACTCGCCCATTTTAAGGTTAAAGAATTTCAAGTCGGAGAGACGGAGAAAACAAAACTTTGAGTAATGTTAGAGAATGAATAAACGTTCTTACGTTCGACTTCTCACTTTTACATTCTTAAGTATGCAAATACCAATTTTCAAATCAATGTGACCCAGAACTTATTCTTATTAAACTTAACTAACACCTTATTCACATAAACTTACAAAACAGTCGCCATTTAATATTTATAGACATTCGAATATAATACGATTAATAGAGCAATTGCAGATGTAAAAGTGAACACAAATCAGAGTTTGTGGAGTTTTAATCTCTTCCCAAATTAGGGGGGGAAATGGAAGTGTCAAGCAAAACTGGAGAAGAATCAAACGGAGTTGTAGAAGATTTTGCAACAGAGTTGTCGGAACTAATTGAGAATGATCTTATTTTATGATTGAATAATAACCCAGAAGAAAAGCTTACAGATGACCTTTGTGCATTATTGTGCATAGTAGCAAAAATAGCAAAAATGTAGCTACACTAACTCTATTTGCATCAATGCCTGCAAGTATTTTTACGGCGATTATAATTTTGAAATTCGTAATATTACTAGTTCATATCCCGTATGGAGGTAACATACAAGGCCATTGAGGGTTGTGAATTTTTGAAGGGGAGTATAACATTATCAGCTACTACGATTCATTGGTAAGTCCAATGTCAGATATTGTAAGAACATATTTGAACAAAGCTACAAGTATGAAAGAAATTTTCAACACATAAAAATACTTTTAAGACAGTTTACAGCGTCGGTGACGCCACATTCAACTAGTATAATAGAAAATAATAATTTGAACTAGTTGTGCTACAGAATGGCACAGACTATCCCGTTTTAGTTTTCTATTTCCTTCGGTCTTCGCTAGCTATTCGGAATTGCCACAAACTCTTTCTTGCCAACTGACATCTATCACCGCCAAAAGTACATTTTTGTGTCATTTTCTTAATTCTTCGGTTTCCTATTGACAGAACAGGAACATTAATTTTAGAATATTAAAGAACACAAAAACCTAACCGTAAATGGCAATTTTCTTTTAAAAATTATGTGCCGTTTAAGAGAAAATGGCGTTTTAGCGCTACTAAACATAGGAAATTTGAAGCTCATTTTCACAGAAAATGTTTGAGCTTTCAAAATACTTTATTTGAAGTTATTTGAAGCATTTACACTCACAAATATAATAAAGTTAACAAATTGCTGGTAATGTACATATTAAAGATGTGAGAGATCTTTCAAAAAAATTACAATTATGTAATTTTCGAAAAAACAAAAAAGTAACTCAAAATTAACATAACGCTATATTAAAGAGTGTAATTAGCATTATCCGTTACAAAAGTTTCAAAAAAAATTGCAGCCATATATGAGAAAATGGCGTTTGAGCGTTTCTGAAAATGCGAAATTTTGAGCTACTTTTCACAGAAAACGGTTGTGTTTTCGAGAAACTTTACTTGACATTATTTAAAGCATATATACTCGTAAATATAACAATGTGAAAAAATCGCCCCTAATGTAAATATTATCGACGTGAGAAATATGTGAAAAAATTTACATTTTTGTAATTTTTGAAAAAACAACATATAGAGAAGTATGGCTTTTATGTTATCTGATAGAGCACATTTACCACTATCTCTACCAAAAGTTTAAAGAAAAAATTTGGAGCCGTTTTTGAGAAAATCTTGTTTTTGTAATTTTTTAAAATTGCACATATTGCACGCAATATTGCACGAAAACTACTAAAATTTTGAAAAACAATTACAAGACCTTTATGAAAGAACTCAATATGCAGAACAAATTTTATTTGAAGAAAAAATGTCTATCTTCAGTTTTGTAGTTGGAGAAAGACGCCGAAAAAATTCAAACTTTCACAATTTTCGAAAATTCAGAGTTATTCGTGAAAATCGGACCTTCGCCATGTTAATAAGTGTATTTTACTCTATTCATACAAGAAATTTAAAGAAAAAATTTGGATCCATTTTTGAGAACATTTTGAAAATCCCCTTGGGGCTTCATATAAAGTACCTCCAAATTTTGAAGAATCTTTTTCAAAATCTCAAAGCTTCGACTAGAATTATATCGACCGGGGAATATACATTTTGGAAAAAATCGTAAGTATGGTTTAGGCGCCAACAGTGTTCACAGACGGACGGACAGACGGACAGACAGACGGACGTTTTCCTTTCAATTGGTTTTTCGGTATCAAGGACCTAGAAAACAGGGTTTTTGGCTACATCAGGGGATGTTAGGGGATGTTTTTCTTAATTTAGCAACTGGTTTTATCCACATCTTCGTTTTCACGGCCCGGCAATTAATTTTTTTCCGCTGAAAATTGGCCATTTTTCGCGCAGCATTACATAACTTTCCCTATACTACGTACATCACTCCGTGTATACGTACGTATACGGGAAAGTAAAAAGTAGAAGAAAATCGTAAAAACAAATGAATTGTTTTTATCGTCAAAATAAGGGTATGAGGTTATAAAAAAGCAGTTATTTTGAAATCACAGAAGACTTTCCAATTTTATTTGTGTAGATAATATTTTTTCATAGAAAGTTTGAAATGAATTTGTTTTCTACACTACAAGAACGTGTGTAGTTTAATTCATGATAAGTTATTTCTGTTTAATTCTAATTTCTTGTATCATTAATGACAAGTTGAACAGGGCAAAAAACAAACTAATATTTTTAACTATTTCTTACAAAAATACGAAAATGCTTCAGTCCAACGACATTCGGCCTTTTGTTGGGGTCTTCATCCTGTTTTAGCAAGCAAATTTAAACAGGTGAAAAAATAAGCCTTTAGAGACAACATGTCAGAAAGGAATGATACGCATTTTTAAAAACCGTAAGTCAAAGATATCTTGTCTTAATTTTTAAAATACAGATTCATTCAAATCAGATTACCTAAAATGTCAAGGAAATGGATAATATATAAAAAATTCTCTATCGTTCTCACTTTAATTAACATAAAAATTATAAAAATGTTCACGTATAAAATGAAAATAAACTGTACATGTGTTTCTCTGTGTCTGAAGTGATGACATGTGCGGTCGTAAAGAACAGTCTTTTAAAGCAAGTACTAGTACTAAGAGAAGATGCGCGAAGTTTTATGAAATTAGAAAGAATGATACTCTATTAAGAGATCGTGCTCTTTACGAAAGTAATTTCTCCTACTCTACAGCTTCAGGTTACTTCTATAATCCCAGGTCCCTTCAGCCACCTATGCGAAAATCATAATCGGATCATGTAGTGAAACCGGAATTACTAATAACTATCTGGAACCGTGCCAACAGTCGGTCCCCTTTGTAAATGATTATTTTAAAAGTGAAAATAATTTCACTCTAGAACCCAGCTTCAAACGGCCTGGCTCTGAATAGTGTTCCATCACATAGACTCAACAATGTGGCTGAGTAAACATTCTAATACTGCTAAATATTAATTAACAGAAAATACTCATTGTTAAATGCCAAATGACATTGAATAGCAAATCAAATTATCATTTTAATTTTATTTAACTTGGAGATTCTGCACCTTTCCGATTACATTTACTATGAAGTAAAGAATTCAGCGAATATAAATTTATCGAAGTTTAATAGAAGGTCCAAACAAAGTATCATTTTGAAATTACAATGTAAGAAATTTGGCTTACGTCTCATGAGCCGAAAATGGATTTTAAGGGGGGTTTTCGAGGTGTTTTATACAGTGGTAACTTGCGTTGCAGCGCGGTTACAGGTAGCGTGTGTGCCTAATGAAGTCTTCTTACCATCATTTCTTAATTCTATTCGTGCGTTTTTTTTCTTAATTCTGATCGATACACCCCTATGATGAAGATGAGCTAATTCCTCATCCAGCATTAACAGTATTTTCTGTTTTGAGGCGATTACACCTTATACATTGTACGAAATCGTCAACTACTCTATAGCAGGGATTCCCAATCATTTTCTTTCATCGGCCCTTTTTTAAGAAAATTGTTAGCTTCACATTCCGTTACGTTTGCTTTATAGTATACAGTATCCGTAATCAGGACACAAGTAATTGCACATATATAAAGGCCTTAAAGATTTTAATGTCACTAATATTCTCATAAATATCTCTTATTTTCAATAATAGAAGACGCTTCCACTTTTAAATAGGCTGAGTTTCTAATCATCTTTCTTTGCAGAGGTAATGAAATGTTTTTTAAGACCTGGCCATAACATTTCTGCAGTGCGTGTTATAGAGAGTACTTTCTTGTGGGATAGAGTATCGTTATGGATACACAGTTAAATCTTGAGTATTCTGAACATCCTAATTTCTAGTGGATGAACGATGGATACTAACGAGGGGGAGATAATTTATAATTTATTATTACAAATATCATGATTTATATCAGAAAACAATTAATTTCAATATTTTTATGACAGCTGGCATCTTCATTATACTGATCAGGCGCTGGTTTATTTTCTGCTATTGACCCCCAGTCGATCCCTTCATCATGATCAATCCCTTCAAACTTTCACCGATCCCCGGGGGATCTATACTGGCCCCGTTGGAATCCCTCTTCTATGGCGCGTCGGTATAATAAATTTCGTTGAGGACATGAAATCATAGTCAGCCTGCCTGACGCAACCCGCTCGACGTTTATGCCTTCCAAGCCCCGTGTTGTCACGTTTCCTGCAATCGTTATCTGCCACATTAATATTAGCTGGAACATCGAGGAAGATGAGGAGGAGGGTAAAGAAGAAGAAGTGAATAGATTAGGAGAAAAATAGACACAGAAGAATAAAAAAAGAAATATAAGATGATTTTTTTAAATAGAGGAGAATAAGAAAGCGAAAGGGAAATGAGGAAAGATAAGAAAGAGAAGAATGTTAGTAAAGATAAGAAGAAGAAGAAGAAGAAGAAGAAGAAGAAGAAGAAGAAGAAGAAAGATAGAACTGTTGACGGCAATACTATGGACCTGAATTCACTTAAGGAATCACGAATTCTGTACATTCTTACTTCTCGCTTAAGAAGTCCCTACGTTACTTCTCGCTTAAGGTCCCGACGGCGATTTATATACAGAAGGAGATAATGTCATATCCCCACAGCAAAATATATTTTGAGTACACAAGTTGGTGTATTCTCATCAAATAAAAGGCGATGGATTCTCTTGCATAAAGCTTTGTTACTTTCTCTTGTCCTTTCTCATGCATCACGAAAAAATATCGTTAACTTTTAATTCATTTGGAGGGTTTGATTGAGATATTTCCGATGACATTAATCTGTGCTATTGCCTGTCAGGTAATTGTATTATGTATTACATGTTTCCGACAAACATCTGAAAGAATCGAAGACAGAATATCATTCATAAAATAAATGTGTTTGTTAAACAATAAATATTCGCGGAGAAAATGGATTTCACAATATTATATTCATTTTTTGAAGAAATGGGGGCGGTTTCAACGTGAAAAATAGGTAAGGAAGAACTGGTAATAAGATATAGTATAATATCCATCTACAAACATTTCAAGGAAAAGAGCCAAAGCTGAAAGTGGGCAGTTACTGTGAGAGGAGAGAAAATATTATAAACTGCAAAGTAGGCAACCTTATTTCCAGTAATCTCCAAAGGAAGATTCTTTCTTTGAAACTGACAACTTCAATTTTAGTGACAGTTGAAGAGTAAGTCAAAGTAATAAGCTGACTAGCACTTAAGTTATAACACACTACAAAGATATAAGCCCCTAACGTTTAATGTCCTTTCACCAACCACCTATAGAGTTAGTTGAAAACTTATTTGAAATATTAGAGAGAGGGTCAAACATTAAATTGGGTTCTCTTTCCTGACGAACTCTCGGAAGGCATGAGGGAATTCCTAACGTTTTGAACAGAATGGGAAGATCTCAAATCTCTCAGAGATAATATTACGTCACTTAGCGAGTCCATTTCGAAATTAGGTCTCTACCTGCCACCCTCTGTCAGAGGGCTTGGAAACTAAACCTTAATTTTTTAAAGTGTAAAATATAAGTTAAATTTATCTCATGTTATTTTTTGTGTAATTAATTGTTCAACACAAAATATCTTTTATTTATTTGTTATATTGTGTGTGGTGCTTTATTTCTTTGGAGAATTTCATTTAGTAGGCTTTTCACTTTGATTAATATTATAATATATGTGTGGTATATACAGGATGTCTAGAACCTCCCGTTACAAAAAAATACCCCAAATTCTGTATTGCACGTCATGAAAAATGGAAAGTCCATTTTTTCCGAAATAAAATTGTCTTTGAGAAAATTAAGTTTAAAAATCACTTCGGGCCGCGAAATTCAAACCGGCCGCTACGACACTGCAGACGGCCGCGTCTCCTTCTGCGCGGAGCATTTCCTCGTTTCTCCGCGTAAACGGTGAAACAGTTGAGTAATTTTCTCTAAGGGAAGCATCGCACGGCTTACACTAGAATACGTTAATAGTATCAAATGTTTGTAGGTTCTGTTCAATAAATATTTTAAATGTACTTATTGAAAATCCTGTTTTGTTCAAAATGATAGCCATTGTACACGGCGGCGTAAACGTAAATGATGAACACATCTTATTTACAAAATAAATTAATATACTTGTTCAGAAAGAAAACTTAAGCGAGAAATAAAAAAAGCACCCAATTTACACAATTCGACTACTTTTTTATTTTTCGCTTAATTTTTATTAGACAAAATATGCTTAGAATTGTCTTAAGAGGTTATTTTCGAAGTCTCGACGTTTCCTCCCCGGACAGCCTGCATATGTCAAACTGTTTGTAATAACGTGGAATGTAATACAGCAACATATCATGAAGAAACCGAGTAGCGAATAACGGAAAATGTTTGCAGATTTCAGTTCAGACATTCGCGTTCTTATGACCATAAAACACGTCTATTAATGACAACACACGTTCATTTATATTGCGATTATTCGGCTCTGCACAGGTGTATATTTTTAATTATTTGTATTACAAAGTTAGTAATAAACTATAACATTTAGAAAACGCATAACACTTCTAAAACACATTACAAGAACACAACACAAATTTGGGTTGGGGCTTAGATAAAATTGAAATACAAAGTATCTCAGTCAAACTTATATTTTACTTCCTCATCATATATTCATAATTAAAATATTATATCACCGAATTGAAAACCAATTATTCGTACATATGTCTCTTTTAAATAATGTGGTTACTTTCTATCTTCAACAATATTCAGATAGGATCTGTGTTAAGGAAAGCGTGAATGATTTGGCTGGTTGTTCACGTTTTGCGTTTTGGAAGCATACCCCGATGTGGCCTCTCCCGCTTGGAAAAGTGTGTCGATGGGCACATTTTTAAGTATATGGACCATATGACTACTACCAAAACGCTCCATTTTCGTCTCTACGACCCGCTTCTCCTCCTCCTTGGATAAGTGCGTAAATGGGCGCTAGGGGGCTATCCGACGACTTTTAACAGCAGTGTATGGTCCATTCACTACTGGGTATCTCTGAATGCTCCAGTTTGACCCATACGATACCATCCCTTGCCCTTGGTGTTGATGGGCACGGTTGCTGTCGCTCTCGTCTGCGTAAACGGTTCACATCACTATTACGAGGACGCTGTGTTTTGATCTGTTCGATATGGCCCTCTCCCTCGTGGAAAAAGCGTGTTGATGGGCGCTTAGGGGTGGCCTAGCGGAAGGGGCGCCCTAGGGATGGCAAAAAAACATTGAAGTTTTCAAAACATCGATATTTCCCATAGAAACATCAATGTATTAACATCTATGTGTTTTCAATGGGTTTTTTTTCAAATAGATTTTTTTTATTTTAGTTTCTCGCTACGGAGTAGAGAGAAAGTCTTGTAATGCTGCGCAAAAAAACTGCAAATTTTTGGCAGAAAAACGTATTACAGGGCCCTGGTAACGGAAAAGTGGATAAATCCAGTTGCTTAAGTTTAAGAAAATTCTCTAACGTGTGGTGTAGCCATAATCCATGTTTTGTTTGTCCTTGGTATCGAAAAATCGAATGACGGAAAAAAGTCTGTCCGTCCGTCTGTCCGTCCCTCTGTGAACAACACTAGCGTCTAAACCGTTCAGCCGATTTTCTCCAAAATTTATATTCCCAATCGATCCGACTGATGTCGCGGTCTCTTCAATTTGAAATCGATATTTTAATTTTGGGAGGTAGTTTACATGAAGTCTCTGGGACGTTTTCCAAATTTTCAAAAAATGGCTCCATCGTTTTTGATAAATTTTGTTGTTGTATAGTTGTGAAAGACATTGAAGATAATTGTTCAGGTCTAATGTCTGTTGGAAAGGAAAATTGCAAAGCTACAAAACATTTTCGGAGTCTTCCTACAACTAAAAAAGTAAAGATAGAGATTTTTTCCTGAATGAAATCTATTCCTCAAAGATAGATTTTGAAATAATATGTGCCGTTTTACGATCATTAGTTTCCAAAACAACATCGATGTTTTAAAAAAGTGTGTTATCTTTTTACATGTTTTTGTACGTGGTAATATCGCTAAACTTCATTTTAAACCTTATGTGTTTAGAATATTGATTAGAAAATTAAGATGACAGAGTGCTTTAAGGGGGGATATGTTTTAAACTAATATTTCCGTATTATGTACACTAGATTCAATACGTTTTACTTCGATGTTCTATGAATGAAAGTGAATAAATGGAATAATAGCAAAATAGGATGTCCTTTATTTTTTTCCATCTTTACATTCGATAAATATTATTAACATATCACTTATGTGTGACCAAACCATAATCGGTATTTCATTTCAGTACCTAATTAAAAATGGAAACTGGATGGGAAAAACCATGTTTTATCATATTTAGAACATAGATATTTCAAACATCGATTTTTTTGTCGATGAAAACATCGACATCGAAAACCTTTTGGCGATGTATGGAAATGTGATGTATCGATGTTTTGGTAAAATTTGCCATCGCCGGGGCGGCCAGTTAGGCCCTGGAGGCGCGCGAGTGGTCCTCGGGCGGCGGGGCGAGGCGAGGCGGGCGTGGAGCGGCGCCCGGCGCGGGGCGGCCGGCCCGGGAGCCGGCGGCCGCTGCATTGATCCGGCGGCGGCGGCCGCGGGCGGCGGCGGCGGCGGCGCGGCGGGCCCCGGCCGCTCCCCGCTCGCCGCCCCTCCACCCTCCCTGCCCGCCCCGCGCGCACGCTCACGCGCCCGCTCCCGCCACGCGGCGCCCCCCGCCCCCGCCGCCGACGCCGACGCCGGCGACTTTCGGGCGTGGGCGCAGAGGGCCGCACGCTCCCCCTCCCCCTCCTGCCGCCGCCCTCGTATGAATTGAGGCTCCGATTCGCACGGGAAGCTGCTGCTTTGAGGTTACGCCTGCGAGTGGAAGATGGAAATTCCTTTCGGGGAGAGGCAGAAGACTGCGAAGTGATGCGGGTGGTGCAAATGGTTGTGGGTTTCCTTTACTTACGGTGAACCACTGAGCAAATGCTTTCAAACTTTTGTACGTTCTTTCGGTAATACCTAACGACAACTTGATAATTATACAAGTATGGGCATTCTAACAGTGAGCCAATATTATTAAATGTCAATTAATAAGATAATTAGTTCATCAAGTAGTTCATTTGAAGCCTAATAAGCTCTAATTAGAGCAAATCTAGCCGTCTTTAAGGTTTCTCCCCTTCAAACCAAGCTATACATGTATTGTCATTCGCAGAGCGGCACGAAACGTTCAAAAATTGTGGAATGTATGTTCAAAAACCGACTCATTATCCATCGAGCACGTAATATATCAAAAAACGTACTAAAATTTGTTTCAATGTTAACCACCCGTCGTTTAAGTACATATTCCTCCAGCCACCCAAATGAATTGAGGTCCCAATCCGCCCGGGAAGCTGCTTGTTCGAGGTTCAACTCGGGTGAGGAAGATATAAATTCTTTTCTTTGGAGGAGGAGCGGTAAGTTGTGCAGGGGGTGCGCATGGTAAAGGATTTCCTTTGCGCTAAACCAAATCCTTCAAATTTCTACAATAAAACAACAACGTCGTTATAATAATTCAGAGACTGTCTATTAGGACAATATTATTGCGATGTTAATTCTTCTACCGTCTAATTTGGTTCTTCAGTCTTATTGAGGCATTGATTTTCCTAATTAGGGTGAATTTTGAAAATTGTGAATAGCTTCCAAGTAGTCGCGCAATCAGATAAATCAAGCAATCAGTTGATTGCCTCTGGCAATGGCAGAGAGAATTTCAAGGGTGTGTGTGTGTGTTTCAACAAAAGATTCATATCTTCTATCGAACACACAAGTGAGTCGTTTCAGGTGGAAAAAAGTCTCTAGTCTTCTCCTTAATCAGAAGAATAGATTTTTCTTGTGTCATTTTGCTGGAAAGCTATTTGTTTCGGCACAGCATTTTTTTGACGATTAGTCTTCTTTTATAATGCCCAGTTGGATGTGTTGAACCAATGCTCTGAGAATATTTCCAAGTAAGGCCGTAGGAAAAAGTCTCCTTTTTCCAAATTCCAACGACGAAAAATCCTAATTTGTGAAATATCAAAATTGCCCTGCATTCGTGCCTAACCTCGCCAGCCGGCGTTTAGAATTGTGGGGCACTGGTTGTTCGCAAATGATGCTAATGACCTCCCGAGTCTAAAACAGTGCTTTGGATCTTGGCAGAGCACTCAAAGTTCCGATGACATACAAATTGATACAAAATTAGAAAATAAAAAACACTTTCTACTAGACTCTGAGGTCAAAAGGTTAAAGGAAAAGGAATTACTTATTGAATTTTTTTTAGGAGCGCACTGGTATGTTTTGTGGTCTGAAATGGTTCACCTGTATTTCAATTTAATACAATACGTTTCCATGTAATTCAACCGTTATAAAACTCCTATCTGCCGCTACGCGCGTGTGAATTCAATACAATGCTCCCCTTCGCACAAGAAGCATCTTCTTTGAGGTTACTCTTTGAATGGAAAATGGATATAATTTTTCGGCAGCGGAAGCGGTAAATGGTGGTGCGAGCGGTTGTGTATTTTGTTTGCGTTGAACCACTGAGCAGTAGCTTTCAAATTTCGCTATTTTTCTTACAAGAATACATAATAACTCCAGTAATACAAACGAGTCAGAGTCTGGACTGCTTTCAGTAAGTGTATCGCACTTTCAGTGTAATTAGGTCGATAACTTAGCCGTAATTGGGTAGTATTGAACTACTTTTCTGTAGAGGGCGAATTGTCAAGATAATTGATTATGTGTGTCTCCAAAGTTCACACGCATTCAAATAAGTGCGGCAATCAATTGATTGCCATTTATTTGAAAGCAATTCCTTAGTGTATCTCGGAATTCTTTTCCCGGACCCATTCCACTGAAAGCATGATATATCGAATGCATTTTATTATAAAACGTTTTCATCAAATTCCTTTTTTAAAATATCCATCTCGCCGTGCTCTACAGAAAGGAATTCATTTTCTGCGAGATACAATGCGATACATTGCATCATGTTAGTTACTTGTTAGTTACTCCACGTGATGTGTCACAGCCAAACCGTAATGCGAAACGCGACGACAATAAATGTTGATACATCTGTACGTGAATAATAACTGTTGGAGCATGTCTGTTTCAGATCAACCTTAACACATTCTTTAGACCTTCCATGTAGTGGACTAGTGCTAAAAATTGTACTTTCAGTACTCTGAGCATGCCTTAAAAGTAACCTCTTTTACTAGTGGCAAACTAAAATATTTTGTATATATTAAGTGCGTGAAATGATTGTTTTTTTGCACAATCGAAATTGAGTGGTTTTTTTTGCCGAGATCGACAGGTGGAGAAAAAAACAATTAAGATCGAACAAAAAGCAATAATTTCACGCAATATAAAAACCAGGGCTTGATTTCACGCGGAGCATGACGGAACCTCGGCGTTCCGGTACCTCGGGAATAATTATTAAATTATTCCTATAAATATATCATTATTTTTATTAAATTATTAAGTAATTTGGGGTGCGTTCTGGAACCTAAAATTTTATAAATCACGCACTGATAGAAACAAACATTTTTCTACGATCTACTTTCTATTTCCTTTTTCTACTTTCTATAAAAATGCTTCCGCTACAAATTATTATTTGTTTCATCTCCTTTATTCATGGTTTAAAGCATGTGTTCAATAGGAGTTCAACACACAAACAGTTACGTTATGGATTCTCGCTCAACTGATGAACTGTTAATCGGTAAGAGCCATGGAGCTAAGAATACATGGAGGTGACATGACGTCATAAACTTGAAGCCACCTCCGCCATATTGGTTAGTCCAGAAAGCTTGTAGCTTAAACAAACCGCGAGTGCTCTGTCGCTTGTTTAGCTGTGATCTTATTCAGTTGTGTTTGGCATCGTTTGTAATATTTATTCAGAATACCTAGTTTGCATCCAGAATTTACAGTAGTTCGTTTCCTCCTAATAATGGAAAAGCAACAAAATATATTGCGTGTAAATAGCACTTCTTTCTGTACAATCCATTCTGTGTTCGAGGGAACGAAAACAAGCAAGAATTGGGTGTTCAAATGTGCATGCCACTACTTATTAAAATGATTACTGATGAATATTACTTAATTACAAATTCCAGTATTAAGAAAGTTAAATTAATATCTCTTTCCCAATATCGTAATATAAATATTCAAATGTGTGGATTGAGAAAGAAATATGGAAACACATTAAGGAATAAACTACAACACAACCACAAGGAACCCAAAAATACGTTTCACCAGTTTCTTATATATTTAAAACAAACAATAATTTACAGTATAAAATTTATTTTTCTTGTAACATTAATCAAAATGTGGCACTTTACTCTTCAATGCAATGAATTGTCACAATGTCACACACTGATCACATTCTGAAAATGTTCAAGACAAAATTTGTTCTTGCATTCGCTTTCAATGAAAGGCCGTCATTAATTACGTTGCAGATTTTGATATTTAAAACGCTCTCTCTTGATGTTGCTACTGACGATAAATATTTAGAACAATTCGAAAATATCTATGGCATTGTACCATATTTTAATTTCTATTTTCCTAGTGATGTTTGTTGTTTCTTTGCGTTCTGTTCATAGTACCCAGAAATTCGTTGGATATCTTCAGGACGAAAATGTGCTTCACAAACCGATGAAAATTTAATTTACGTTAGAAATAATGAAAATTGTCAAAGCATTTTCGTTAAAACTTTTTAATATAATTATTAATCCTAACAGTATTTAATAACATCATTTAATAAACCTTGGTCATTCCTATTTTCCTTGCATTCATCATATTTTCAGCGTATGTTGAAATCACGACAGTAAAATAACAAACCTAACCTCATAACCTTCAATCACGCAGAGATTTAATCTTACGATGTATTTATTTAATGTAAAAAATGACCGTTTAATCTAATCGTCACTGTGGGGAAAGAAAGCTACGTTTGTTTCCTAGACGCAGAACAAGGGATCGTATTAGCATTTGCTCAGCAAGTCAAGAGAAACTGGACGAAACGTATTCGATTGATAAGAAAGTCTTTTGCTGTTTACAATTTATAAATGAGATTTGTGTACTATAATTTTCAACGCCTAGTCATTTATTTTAAATTACTTCCACATTATTGCTCTCAAATCAATTACAAACGTTTCCCTACCTTCGTAGAAACTTTCGTCTTCATTTGGCGCATGTCCATTTCTTTCACAGCCAGAAACGAAAACACTGATACTCGGTTTCCCGTTTCGAGTCATAGTTTCACCGTCATGTGGATAACACCATTAAAAATCCATATTCTGGATTTCATGCACAGTAATAATTTAAATATGAAGATGTCTATAATTGCGGCGCAGAATGAAACTAACACAATCCTAGCGTAAACTAAAGCAAGATGGCTGTCGTACCAACACCGCCTAGAATACAAGGCCTGCCGACGCCCTGAGAGTTTGTGCGTGACGTCACGACGAGAAGGCCATGATTCATTATCACATACTATAGTGCGGTAGTGTTGTTTCTGGGCCTGTGCTTAATGTTTTTTGTTATTTAATGGTAAAATATATTTAAACCGTGTGTGTGTGTGTGTGTGTGTGTGTGTAGGGATGTAAGTGCAGAAATTATGCCTAGTTGTGTGCCGGGGTGCCAGGCAAATTATAAGAATGGACCTCGGTTGGGTATTTTTTCGTTTCCAAAGGACGTCAAGTTAAAAAGAAAATCGATGAGAGCAATATGTATAAATGATTTTATACCCACAACATACACAAAGGTAGGCTACAATCTATCTTTAAAATATGTGTTTCTTACCTTCGATTATATTATTCATAGATTACTTAACTTGGTGATACATACTATATTTCAATACCTAACCACCTTTCTGTCAGATTCTCTCTGGAACTGGATTCTTTAGTTTGTTGGCAATATCTTGTTTTCTATTTCATATGTAGGTTTGTGAACTACATTTTAACGAACGTGATGTTGAAAGACGTAGTTCAGCCTACGATGAGAAAACAGGGAAGCAAATTAATGCCCCATTGTCATACCCCAGGCTTGTTGATGGTGAGTTAAATAATATATTATTTGGGAACTATATATAACTTCAGAAGGAGAATAATGTAATTCAGAAAGAGACCTTAATCTTTATGCAATTATTCTTAACAGTAAAGTCCATAAGTTAACCTTGTACATTAAAGGGTTGATTATTGTAACGTTCTGAAGAGTTCAAAGGACAGCTGTTCTTCTTGCTTACAGTTTGTTTTGTGTAGTCATGATTTTTGTGGGGATCGTATGCATATTTAGTGATTTTAGGTGTCTGACGTCTTCAGAATTTGCTTCACTTGAGACAATAGAATGATTTTTTAGGTTTTCAGAGAGTACTTGTACAAAATGTATGTAAATGGTAATTTAACATTCTACAATGTAGGTTTGAGATAACAAGGTTAATTATTATTTCTAGGTGCTGAACCGTCTGTAATGCCTGGAATACCAAAGTATTTGTCACGGCCTTCGACATCTGCTCGAGAAAGCTCGGATATGCGACGTATGCGATTGGAGAACGAGTCTTTAAGAAATGTCATCGAGGAAAGCGTCGTTTCCTTTGAGACACAAAATGAGAAGAATTCGTTTCATTACAATGAAGAATTGAAATCCAAAGTGTGTGACATAAGTTCACCTGCAGATTGGACGGTATTGCTGAAAGAAAATTATGTAAATTTTGTTAGTGAAAGGAAACCGTCAGCCAAGAATGCTTTGTGCTATTAATGTTAGTGAATAATTTAAATTATCTGCTTTCAATGAGGATGCTGAAATACACTCGCTTCCATCTGGAAAACTATCAAGGAAGATCAATAAGATACATGACTTGGAGAATATTGTTAGTGAAATTAATGGAGCTTTCTGCAATAATTGTCGCAATTTATCCATAAAACATGTTATCGACTTGATCACACATTTTCTTGATCATTTGGAAACAGTAATACCAGAGATCCACAGCCACATTGGATTTATGAAAGAACAAATATTATTATTCCACTACCTAAAACTACTGCAAGATATTTATGACAATTACTTATATTCTGTAGTCTTTTTCACTCGATATCACCTCATGGATATAAATATCTGAAATCATCTGGTAATTTGAGATTACCCAGTTCCTCTACTATTATGCAAATTTGCAGCACGTTTTCCAGTAATCCCCGTTTGGAGCAAGACCCTTCTAAAGCACAGTTTCATGTGTATGGAGCACAGTGTCATGTGTCTGTTAGGCAAAATTTTTGAAAGTGAAAGCAAACTGCGAATTCAGAATGCCATGTCCCTGATTTTGAAATCTCACAGTCTCAGTCAAGTTTCTGTGGATGTTTGTGAGTTTGATGCGACTAATTTCATGTCTCAGGATGAAGACCTACACAACACAGTGGTTCCAGATATTTTGAAAAGTAATTGTGCTGTAGATGAGGACGATATTAATGACATTCCAGTATCAACCTGTTCCATTTTAACGTATATTGGAGGATACAATGTTTATGATGTAACAAAAAAACCAAATGTGGCTATTGTAAACAATATTTAATTGCAGAAAAGTCTGGTAGATATGATATGTTGATTAATTCAAATAACAGAGGTAGTCTGTTTTACCCTCATAAAGATGTTGTTTGTTGTACGTCTTGTTTGTACATTATTGTGCAAAAATTAATTTCAAAAGAAATAGAAAATGAATTTTTGATGGTATCAAATTATAAGAATGTAGTAATTTCTTTAGGAGTAATGAATATTCCAAACAATCTCTTTCAAGATCATAACATTGAACACCATAACGTTAAGGACATTCCTCAAAAAATTATGTATGTAACTGCCAACCTACTTGTAAATAATTATTCAAAAGAAAAACTGACCATTTAAAACGAAAAACAATGTCAGAATGTAAAAGACGCAAGCAAAAATAGTGTTGCAACATAAGACATGAGTTGTAATAAAGTGTATTAAAATCGATACATAAGTTTAAATGCTAAGTTTGTGACGTTAAATAAATAAGTAAATGTGTTTATTTTTTGACCTTTCAATTAGCCATATGCCTCAAGTTTAAATGAACTAAAAACAGAAAGAATTCTAAATACCCCGGGAAACGATGCTATGTTCACAGCGGCGCTATTGCCGAGCGGCCACCGCGGCCGGCGATTCTCGGAGCCATCTAAAGCTAGCAGCGCCCAGAAACCAATCTCAACCAAACTATGTCCAAAATTTTAGGCTAATTTTAGGCTAATTAAATGCTCTATTCCCGAATTTTAGGCTCTTCTGGATTTCCGAAAATCGTGGGCGCTGCTAGCTTTAGTCTAAAGCTAGCAGCGCCCACCCAGAATCTATCTCAAAATCAATTGTAAAATCTGAGACCCATCCCAAAATTTAAGAATAATTTTAGGCTCTTGGAAAAAAATTATCCCCGCCTTCAAATTCCAAAAATCAGGGCTGTACAAAGCGAAACAATTAACATTGGTTCTTATGGGCGAATAAACATCAAAATCAAAAACCTTAGGAAAAATCTGAAACCCCTCCCAAAAGTTAAGAATAATTTTAGGCTCTTGGAAAAAAATTATCCCCGCCTTCAAATTCCAAAAATCAGGGCTGTACAGAGCGAAACAATTAACATTGGTTCTTACGGGTGAAATAACACCAAAATCAAAAAACCTTAGGAAAAATCTGAAACCCCTCCCAAAAGTTAAGAATAATTTTAGGCTCTTGGAAAAAAATTATCCCCGCCTTCAAATTCCAAAACTCAGGGCTGTACAGAGCGAAACAATTAACATTGGTTCTTACGGGTGAAATAACACCAAAATCAAAAAACCTTAGGAAAAAACTGAAACCCCTCCCAAAAGTTAAGAATAATTTTAGGCTCTTGGAAAAAAAATCATCCCCGCCTTCAAATTCCAAAACTCAGGGATGTACAGAGCGAAACAATTAACATTGGTTCTTACGGGTGAAATAACACCAAAATCAAAAAACCTTAGGAAAAATCTGAAACCCCTCCCAAAAGTTAAGAATAATTTTAGGCTCTTGGAAAAAAATCATCCCCGCCTTCAAATTCCAAAAATCAGGGCTGTACAGAGCAAAACAATTAACATTGGTTCTTACGGGTGAAATAACACCAAAATCAAAAAACCTTAGGAAAAATCTAAAACCACTCCCAAAAGTTAAGAATAATTTTAGGCTCTTGGAAAAAAATCATCCCCGCCTTCAAATTCCAAAAATCAGGGCTGTACAGAGCAAAACAATTAACATTGATTCTTACGGGTGAAATAACACCAAAATCAAAAAACCTTAGGAAAAATCTGAAACCCCTCTTAAAAGTTAAGAATAATTTTAGGCTCTTGGAAAAACATCATCCCCGCCTTCAAATTCCAAAAACCAGGGCTGTACAGAGCAAAACAATTAACATTGATTCTTACGGGTGAAATAACACCAAAATCAAAAAACCTTAGGAAAAATCTGAAACCCCTCCCAAAAGTTAAAAATAATCTTAGGCTCTTGGAAAAATATCATCCCAGCCTTCAAATTCGAAAAATCAGGGCTGTACAAAACGAAACAATTAACATCGGTTCTTACGGGTGAAATAATACCAAAATCAAAAAACGTTAGGAAAAATCTGAAACCCCTCCCAAAAGTTAAGAATAATTTTAGGATCTTGAAAAAAATTATCCCCGCCTTCATATTCCAAAAATCAGGGCTGTACAAAGGGAAACAATTAACATTGGTTCTTACTGGTGAAAAGGGTATGTTGTATTCCTAACGGGAATTTTCCATTGTTTGGAAAGGGAAGAGAGAAGGCCAAAATTATTTGTGGGTATAATAATATTCCCTATAATGTGTGGAATATGAAGTTCAATTTTCAGAAGCTAAGTCGTTGTAGTGCAGGTGTTATAAGAACTCAAATATTGAATATCGAAAAAATGTGGGTGTGTTTCGATTAATATTGTATTTTTTTTCAATTAAAACGGTGCTAGCCCAAAATTATTTGAGATTGGCATATTAATAGGTAATGTATGAGCAAGTGTTAATAAATTTTTAATTTTAATTAGTAAAGTAGTTCAGAGATTCTTTTGTGAGAAATGAAAAATTAATCGAAAGGTATGTTGTAGTTCTCACGAGAAGATTCCATTTTTTGGAAATGAAAGAGAGAAGCCCAAAATTATTTGTGGGTATAACCATATTTCTTATTATGTGTTGTATGTCACGCGCCTTTCCAAGGAGCCGAATCCTTGTAGTTCAGGTTTTATAACAACGGAAATATTAAATGTTGGAAAAGAATTGGGAAAGTTTTTAGTAATATTAATTTTTTCCAATAAGAACGGCTCTAGCCCAAAATTATTTGAAATTGTGATATTAATAGGTAATGTATGGGCAATCGTTAATAAATTTCTCATTTAAATTAGTAAAGTATTTCAGCAATTTTTTGTGAGGAATGAAAAATTAGTAAAAAGGTATATTCTAGTTCTCACGAGAATTTTTCCATTTTTTGGAAAAGAAAGAGAGAAGCCCAAAATCATTTGTTAGTATGTGTGTATTCCGTATCATGTGTTGTATATGGCCTTCAATTTCCAGGAGCCAAATCGTTGTAATTCAGGTGTTATAAGAACGCAAATTTTGAATATCGAAAAAAATTGGGTGTGTTTTGATTAATATTCCAATTTTTTCCAATAAGAACGGTGCTAGCCCAAAATTATTTGAGATTGGCATCTTGATAGGTAATGCATGAGCAATTGTGAATCAGTTCCTCATTTGAATTATTAAAGTATTTCAGAAATAATTTTGTGAGGAATGAAAAATTAGTTAAAATTTATACTGTATTTCTCAGGAGAATTTTCCACTTTTTGGAAAAGAAAGAGAAGCCCAAAATTATTTGTGGGTACAATCGTATTCCTTAATATGTATTGTATGTCACACGCCAATGCCATGAGCCATATCTTAGTACTTCAGGTTTTATAAGAACGGAAATGTCGAATATCGAGAAAAAAATATGGACTGGTTTTGACTAATATCCCTTTTTTAATACGAACTAATATAGCCCAATATTATTTGAGATTTGAATATTATTAGCTAATTTATGTGCAATTGTTAATAAATTCTTTATTTGAATTGGTACAGAATTTTGGGTTTACTTTTTCAGAAGTGGAAACGTGGTGAAATGTATATTGTAGTTCTCACGCGAATTTGTCTTTTCTTGGAGAAGAAACCGCGAAGTTCAAAATGATTCATGAGTATAGTCGTGTTCTCTATCATGTGTTGTATATGGCACTTTATTGCCAGGAACGAAATCCTTGTAGTTCAGGTTTTATAAGATCGCAAATATTGGATAGCAAAAACAAAAGTTATTCTATTGATTATTATTCCTTTATTTTTCAATAAGAACGTGTCTAGCCCGAATTATTTGAGATTAGCAAATTGAGAAGCAATGTATGTGCAAATGTAAATAAATTCTCTTTTGAATTAGTAAAGTATTTTGGAGTTTATTTTGTGAGGAATGAGAAATTGGTCAAGAAGTATTTTGTAGTTTTCACGAGAATTTTCCATTTTTTGGTAAACAAGAGAGGAGCCTAAACTTTTTTTCTGAGTACAGCCGTATTCCTTATCATGTATTTGAAAATGACATTTTCAAACGCGAAATACCTGTAGTTGAGGTAACGCAAATATTGAATATCGGAAAAAAGTTGGGACTGTTTTGATTAATATTCCTTTCATTTTCAATAAGAACGAATCTAGTCCAAAATTATTTGAAGTTGACATATTGATGACCAATGTATGAGCAATTCTAAATAAATTCCTCTTTTGAATTAGTACAGTATTTTGGAGTTTATTTAGTGATAAACCAAAATATGATCAAAATTATATAATAGTTTTCACACTAATTTTCCAATCATTTTAAAACAAAGTGAGTAGTCCAAAATTGTTAGAGAGTACAGCCGTTTTCCCTATTATGTGTTGTATATGACATTAAATTGCCCGGAACGAAATCCTTGTAGTTTTAGGTTTTATAACAACACAAATATTGAATTTTGCAGAAAAATAGGGTGTTTTGATTAATATTCAATTCTTTCAAAAATAATGCATCTACCCCAAAATGATATGCGTGTCGCGATTTTTTACCATAATGTGCATGTTATTTTGTAGAACATTGGATGCTTGAAGCGAAATACCTGTAGTTTAGTTTTGAAAAACCCCCAACAAATATTTGAGATCCGTAAGTATTTCGGACAGTTTTTTTTTACTTTGCTTTTCTTTTTCATGAAAAACATGACAATGCCCAAATTATTTCAAGATCGCATCTTATTTGTTGGTATGTGTTCAATTGTTAGTAAATTCCATATTTACATTTGTTAGTTAAGTTTTGTTTTCTTTTCTTTTTTTTTTTTGACGAATGAAAGATTGAGAAAAAATGTAGTTTTACCTTTTATACTAGGCATTATTCTTTTCCCATTTTTGGATTTCTCTATTATTGATTGTGATTTTAAAATTGTAGATGTATAGTTAAATAACTATTTTATCTTCTAATTCGTCGCTGCTTTTTGGAGAGAATTTTTCTTGTATGAAATATTTAATAAGTCCATATTGGATATTTACATAGGAATGAATTAAAGTAATTATTTCAAGGCTTGATATTGATCCTGTCCGAATAAATGGTAAACTCTCAACAAATACATTTTTTTTCTTTTTTAATGTTGGAAATACACGTGTACAGTATAATTCTCCCAGAATATGTGTAAAGTTTCTCCGGATTTCCTAGCTTTGAGATAGTGAGATTCTAGCTTCTCCATCCTCGTTTTTGCTAAGTTGATTTCGGGGTGTTTTTTGATGACACTATAGAACCCAAAATTATGGCCCAAGATTTTTTGAGTTGAGTTGCTATTGGGATGATTTTAAATATTTGTTATCGTACGTAGGGGTGAGTTTTCGAAATTTTGAAAAGGAACAAAAATTTCGCACGTTTACGGACCACACAAATATTTTCGAATTTTTCAGTACGGGTGGGTGTTTAAATTAACAACCCACAATTTTTTAACCTTAATTTCGGAGATTGTAGGGTACCAAAATAATGTTTCTGGTGTCACTGAAGAGCCCAAAAATATCCAAACTTATGGTGGGAGAAATTTTGAAATTTTGAGAATTAGGGGTGGTTTTGATTTTTTGTTTTCGTATTTAGGAGTGTGTTTCGAAATTTTGAAAAGTGGCATCCAGAAATCCAAAATTCACTTGTTTTGACCGTGCAAAAAAATTTGAATTTTAAGTAAGTGGGGGTGCTAGCTTTACCGGCCAAAATTTGAAATTGTAATTTCAAGGTGTTGGGAGGTAGCCCACCATTTTTGGAAGGGGGCTGAAATTAGCCCAAAATTAGCCCAAAATTATGGCGCAAGCATTTTTGAGTTTTGAGAAAGTGGGGGTGCTAGCTTTACCGACGTAGTGGCGCCTGCTATTACAAGCACACCGTCCAGACCTGGTCCCTGCCGAATACCGCCGTGTGTGTAAATAAATAAAACTGTGCCCGGCGGGGGCCGCCTCGGCCGCGGGCATCGTCTGGCGGAGGCCAATCCGCACCTAAAATCTCCCGCGCCACCACCCGGAGCCCCTCGATGCCCCTACACCCCTGTCAAAGAAGATGGTGTGCAGTGATGAAGCAGTTAAAATGTAAATAGTGTAAATAGTAATCAGTGCACAACAAGGACGTGACAGTGACACCTGTGCTTAGTGTCAGGTCATTTCAGGATAAGAGAATTTCGAAGATAAAAGCAATAAGGACGCGACAGTGTCGCTGATGAAGTAATTGTAATTAGATGTAGGTTGTTGAAGTAATGATAGTGTAAATAAAACAAAAGAGGTGCCTCAGTTACACAAGAGAGGAAAATCCTCAGACTATTAAAAATAACGCAAGAAAGTTCAAAGCAATCTTGAACGCTCCAACCATCCAATATATACATGCTATGTAGTGCAAAACTACCACCATGTATAAAAATTGTTCTGTCGACAATAAACGCTACTTAAATACAGAGTAATATACGTAGTATAGGAAAGTTATATAATGCTGCAGGGAAAATGGCGAATTTCGCCACCAAAAAATTAGTTGTCTGGTCGTGATGACGAAAAAGTGGATAAATCCAGTTGCTAAATTAAGAAAAAAATCCCTAACACGTGGTGTAGCCAGAACCCGTTTTTTGTTGGTCCTTGATTCCCCAAAAACCAACTGAAAGGAAAACATCCATCTGTCCGTCCCCGTCCGTCCGTCAACACTGCTAGCACCTAAACCATACGTACGATTTCATCCAAAATGGATATTCCCCGCACGATCTGGTTGAGTGAAAGCTTTGAGATTTGGAAAAAGATTCTATAAAATTTTGGGTACTTTACATGAAGCTCCCCGGACGTTATAAATTTTTCTCCAAACTGGCTCCAAATTTTTCTTTAAATTTCTTGTAAGAACAGAGTAAAATGCACTTACGAATGGTGACAGATGTACGATGTTCACGAGAAACTCTAAATTTTTCGAAAATTGCAAAATTTTGAATTTTATTCAACGTCTTCCTTCAACTACAAATTGCAGATAGAGATTTTCCTTCAAATATGTTTTTTTCTTCATAGTGAGTTCTTTCATAGTGAGTGCTGTTTATTCACCCGTAAGAACCAACGTCAATTGTTTCGCTTTGTACAGCCCTGAATTTTGGAATTGAAGGCGGGGATGATTTTTTTCCAACAGCCTAAAAATTATTCTTAACTTTTGGGAGGGGTTTCAGATTTTCCTAAGGGTTTTTGATTTTGGTGTTATTTCACCGTAAGAACCAATGTTAACTTGTTTCGCTTTGTACAGCCCTGAGTTTTGGAATTTGAAGGCGGGGATGATTTTTTCCAAGAGCCTAAAATTATTCTTAACTTTGGGAGGGGTTTCAGATTTTTCCTAAGGTTTTTTGATTTTGGTGTTATTTCACCCGTAAGAACCAATGTTAATTGTTTCGCTCAGTACAGCCCTGACTTTTGGAATTTGAAGGCAGGATGATTTTTTTCCAAGAGCCTAAAATTATTCTTAACTTTAAGAGGGGTTTCAGATTTTTCCTAAGGTTTTTTGATTTTGGTGTTATTTCACCCGTAAGAACCAATGTTAATTGTTTCGCTCTGTACAGCCCTGATTTTTGGAATTTGAAGGCGGGGATGATTTTTTTTCCAAGAGCCTAAAATTATTCTTAACTTTTGGGAGGGGTTTTCAGATTTTTCCTAAGGTTTTTTGATTTTGGTGTTATTTCACCCGTAAGAACCAATGTTAATTGTTTTTCTCTGTACAGCCCTGATTTTTGGAATTTGAAGGCGGGGAGGATGTTTTTTCCAAGAGCCTAAAATTATTCTTAACTTTGGGAGGGGTTTCAGATTTTTCCTAAGGTTTTTTGATTTTGGTGTTATTTCACCCGTAAGAACCAATGTTAATTGTTTCGCTTTGTACAGCCCTGAGTTTTGGATTTGAAGGCGGGGATATTTTTTTCCAACAGCCTAAAATTATTCTTAACTTTTGGGAGGGGTTTCAGATTATTCTAAGGTTTTTTGATTTTGGTGTATTTCACCCCGTAAGAACCAATGTTAATTGTTTCGCTCTGTACAGCCCTGATTTTTGGAATTTGAAGGCGGGGATGATTTTTTCCAAGAGCCTAAAATTATTCTTAACTTTTGGGAGGGTGTTTTAGATTTTTTCCTAAGGTTTTTTTGATTTTGGTGTCTATTTCACCCGTAAGAACAATGTTAATTGTTTTGCGCTGTACAGCCCTGATTTTTGGAATTTGAAGGCGGGGTTGATTTTTTTTCCAAGAGCCTAAAATTATTCTTAACTTTTGGGAGGGGTTTCAGATTTTTCCTAAGGTTTTTTGATTTTGGTGTTATTTCACCCGTAAGAACCAATGTTAATTGTTTCGCTTTGTACAGCCCTGATTTTTGGAATTGAAGGCGGGGATAATTTTTTTCCAAGAGCCTAAAATTATTCTTAACTTTTGGGAGGGGTTTCAGATTTTTCCTAAGGGTTTTGATTTTGGTGTTATTTCACCCGTAAGAACCAATGTTAATTGTTTCGCTCTGTACAGCCCTGAGTTTTGGAATTTGAGGCGGGGATGATTTTTTTCCAAGAGCCTAAAATTATTCTTAACTTTTGGGGGGTTTCAGATTTTTCTAAGGATTTTTTGATTTTGGTGTTATTTCACCCGTAAGACCATGTTAATGTTCGCTCTGTACAGCCCTTGAATTTTGGAATTTGAAGGCGGGGATAATTTTTTTCCAAGAGCTAAAATTATTCCTTAACTTTTGGAGGGGTTTCAGATTTTTCCTAAGGTTTTTTGATTTGGTGTTATTCACCCGTAAGAACCAATGTAATTGTTTCGCTCTGTACAGCCCTGATTTTTGGAATTTTGAAGGCGGGGATAATTTTTTTCCAAGAGCCTAAAATTATTCTTAATTTTGGGATGGGTCTCAGATTTACAATTGATTTTGAGATAGATTTCTGGGTGGGCCCTGCTAGCTTAGACTAAAGCTAGCAGCGCCCACGATTTTCGGAAATTCCAGAGGAGCCCTAAAATTCGGGAATCGAGCATTTAATTACCTAAAATTAGCCTAAACATTTTGGACATAGTTTTGTTGCGATTGGTTTTT
Source organism: Acheta domesticus (assembly GCA_031308135.1). Classification (NCBI taxonomy): domain Eukaryota; kingdom Metazoa; phylum Arthropoda; class Insecta; order Orthoptera; family Gryllidae; genus Acheta; species Acheta domesticus. The sequence continues at coordinate 44,334,659 of JAHLJT010009436.1, read as the reverse complement.
CTGGGCGCTGCTAGCTTTTAGATGGCTGC
>JAHLJT010009436.1:44270067-44333630 GCA_031308135.1 Acheta domesticus | reverse complement strand
ATAAGAATGTAGTAATTTCTTTAGGAGTAATGAATATTCCAAACAATCTCTTTCAAGATCATAACATTGAACACCATAACGTTAGGACATTCCTCAAAAAATTATGTAGTAACTGCCAACCTACTTGTATAATTTATTCCAAAGAAAACTGACCATTTAAAACGAAAAACATGTCAGAATGTAAAAGACGCAAGCAAAAATAGTGTTGCAACATAAACATGAGTTGTAATAAATTGTTTAAAATCGATACATAAGTTTAAATGCTAAGTTGGTGACGTTAAATAAATAAGTAAATGTTTTTATTTTTTGACCTTTCATTGCCATAATGCCTCAAGTTTAAATGAACTAAAACCAAAAGAATTCTAAATACCCCGGAAAACGATGCTATTTTCACAGCGGCGCTATTGCCGAGCGGCCACCGCGCCGGCGTTCTCGGAGCCACTAAAGCTAGCAGCGCCCAGAACCAATCTCAACCAAACTATGTCCAAAATTTTAGGCTAATTTTAGGCTAATTAAATGCTCTATTCCGAATTTTAGGCTCTCTGGATTTCCGAAAATCGTGGGCGCTGCTAGCTTTAGTCTAAAGCTCGCAGCGCCCACCAGAATCTATCTCAAAATCATTGTAAAATCTGAGACCCATCCCAAATTTAAGAATAATTTTAGGCTCTTGGAAAAAAATTATCCCCGCCTTCAAATTCCAAAAATCAGGGCTGTACAAAGCGAAACAATTAACATTGGTTCTTATGGGCGAATAAACATCAAAATCAAAAACCTTAGGAAAAATCTGAAACCCCTCCCAAAAGTTAAGAATAATTTTAGGCTCTTGGAAAAAAATTATCCCCGCCTTCAAATTCCAAAAATCAGGGCTGTACAGCGAAACAATTAACATTGGTTCTTACGGGTGAAATAACACCAAAATCAAAAACCCTTAGGAAAAATCTGAAACCCTCCCCAAAGTTAGAATAATTTTAGGCTCTTGGAAAAAATTATCCCCGCCTTCAAATTCCAAAACTCAGGGCTGTACAGAGCGAAACAATTAACATTGGTTCTTACGGTGAAATAACACCAAAATCAAAAAAACCTTAGGAAAAACTGAAACCACTCCCAAAAGTTAAGAATAATTTTAGGCTCTTGGAAAAAAATCATCCCCGCCTTCAAATTCCCAAAACTCAGGGATGTACAGAGCGAAACTTAACATTGGTTCTTACGGTGAATAACACCAAAATCAAAAAACCTTAGGAACAATCTGAAACCCCTCCAAAAGTTAAGATAATTTTAGGCTCTTGGAAAAAAATCATCCCCGCCTTCAAATTCCAAAAATCAGGGCTGTACAGAGCAAAACAATTAACATTGGTTCTTACGGGTGAAATAACACCAAAATCAAAAAAACCTAGGAAAAATCTAAAACCCCTCCAAAAGTTAAGAATAATTTTAGGCTCTTGGAAAAAATCATCCCGCCTTCAAATTCCAAAAATCAGGGCTGTACAGAGCAAAACAATTAACATTGATTCTTACGGGTGAAATAACACCAAATCAAAAAACCTTAGGAAAAATCTGAAACCCTCTTAAAAGTTAAGAATAATTTTAGGCTCTTGGAAAAAACATCATCCCGCCTTCAAATTCCAAAAACCAGGGCTGTACAGAGCAAAACAATTAACATTGATTCTTACGGGTGAAATAACACCAAAATCAAAAAACCTAGGAAAAATCTGAAACCCCTCCCAAAAGTTAAAAATAATCTTAGGCTCTTGAAAAATATCATCCCAGCCTTCAAATTCGAAAAATCAGGGCTGTACAAACGAACAATTAACATCGGTTCTTACGGGGTGAAATAATAACCAAAATCAAAAAACTTTAAGGAAAAATCTGAACCCCTCCCAAAAGTTAAGAATAATTTTAGGATCTTGAAAAAAATTATCCCGCCTTCATATTCCAAAAATCAGGGCTGTACAAGGGAAACAATTAACATTGGTTCTACTGGTGAAGGGTATGGTGTATTCCTAACGGAATTTTTCCATTGTTTGGAAAGGGAAGAGAGAAGGCCAAAATTATTTGTGGGTATAATATATTCCCTATAATGTGTGGAATATGAAGTTCAATTTCAGAAGCTAAGTCGTTGTAGTGCAGGTGTTATAAGAACTCAAATATTGAATATCGAAAAATGTGGGTGTGTTTCGATTAATATTGTATTTTTTTTCAATTAAAACGGTTGCTAGCCCAAATTATTTGAGATTGGCATATTAATAGGTAATGTATGAGCAAGTGTTAATAAATTTTTTATTTTAATTAGTAAAGTAGTTCAGAGATTCTTTTGTGAGAAATGAAAAATTAATCGAAAGGTATGTTGTAGTTCTCACGAGAAGATTCCATTTTTTGGAAATGAAAGAGAGAAGCCCAAAATTATTTGTGGGTATAACCATATTTCTTATTATGTGTTGTATGTCACGCGCCTTTCCAAGGAGCCAATCCTTGTAGTTCAGGTTTATAACAACGGAAATATTAAATGTTGGAAAAGAATTGGGAAAGTTTTTAGTAATATTAATTTTTTCCAATAAGAACGGCTCTGACCCAAAATTATTTGAAATTGTGATATTAATAGTAATGTAGGGCAATCGTTAATAAATTTTCTCATTTAAATTAGTAAAGTATTTCAGCATTTTTTGTGAGGAATGAAAAATTAGTAAAAAGGTATATTCTAGTTCTCACGAGAATTTTTCCATTTTTTGGAAAAGAAAGAGAGAAGCCCAAAATCATTTGTTAGTATGTGTGTATTCCGTATCATGTGTTGTATATGGCCTTCAATTTCCAGGAGCCAAATCGTTGTAATTCAGGTGTTATAAGAACGCAAATTTTGAATATCGAAAAAATTGGGTGTGTTTTGATTAATATTCCAATTTTTTCCAATAAGAACGGTGCTAGCCCAAAATTATTTGAGATTGGCATCTTGATAGGTAATGCATGAGCAATTGTGAATCAGTTCCTCATTTGAATTATTAAAGTATTTCAGAAATAATTTTGTGAGGAATGAAAAATTAGTTTAAAATTTATACTGTATTTCTCAGGAGAATTTTCCACTTTTGGAAAAGAAAGAGAAGCCCAAAATTATTTGTGGGTACAATCGTATTCCTTAATATGTATTGTATGTCACACGCCAATGCCATGAGCCATATCTTAGTACTTCAGGTTTTATAAGAACGGAAATGTCGAATATCGAGAAAAAATATGGATGGTTTTGACTAATATCCCTTTTTTAATACGAACTAATATAGCCCAAAATTATTTGAGATTTGAATATTATTAGCTAATTTATGTGCAATTGTTAATAAATTCTTTATTTGAATTGGTACAGAATTTTGGGGTTTACTTTTTCAGAAGTGGAAACGTGGTGAAATGTATATTGTAGTTCTCACGCGAATTTGTCTTTTTCTTGGAGAAGAAACCGCGAAGTTCAAAATGATTCATGAGTATAGTCGTGTTCTCTATCATGTGTTGTATATGGAACTTTATTGCCAGGAACGAAATCCTTGTAGTTCAGGTTTTATAAGATCGCAAATATTGGATAGCAAAAACAAAAGTTATTCTATTGATTATTATTCCTTTATTTTTCAATAAGAACGTGTCTAGCCCGAAATTATTTGAGATTAGCAAATTGAGAAGCAATGTATGTGCAAATGTAAATAAATTCTCTTTTGAATTAGTAAAGTATTTTGGAGTTTATTTTGTGAGGAATGAGAAATTGGTCAAGAAGTATTTTGTAGTTTTCACGAGAATTTTCCATTTTTTGGTAAACAAAGAGAGAGCCTAAACTTTTTTCTGAGTACAGCCGTATTCCTTATCATGTATTTGAAATGACATTTTCAAACGCGAAATACCTGTAGTTGAGGTAACGCAAATATTGAATATCGGAAAAAAGTTGGGACTGTTTTGATTAATATTCCTTTCATTTTCAATAAGAACGAATCTAGTCCAAAATTATTTGAAGTTGACATATTGATGACCAATGTATGAGCAATTCTAAATAAATTCCTCTTTTGAATTAGTACAGTATTTTGGAGTTTATTTAGTGATAAACCAAAATATGATCAAAATTTATATAATAGTTTCACACTAATTTTCCAATCATTTTAAAACAAAGTGAGTAGTCCAAAATTGTTAGAGAGTACAGCCGTATTCCCTATTATGTGTTGTATATGACATTAAATTGCCCGGAACGAAATCCTTGTAGTTTAGGTTTTATAACAACACAAATATTGAATTTTGCAGGAAAAATAGGGTGTTTTGATTAATATTCAATTCTTTTCAAAAATGCATCTACCCCAAAATGATATGCGTGGCGTCGCGATTTTTACCATAATGTGCATGTTATTTGTAGAACATTGGATTGCTTGAAGCGAAATACCTGTAGTTTAGTTTTGAAAAACCCCCAACATATTGAGATCCGTAAGTATTTCGGACAGTTTTTTTTACTTTGCTTTTCTTTTTCATGAAAAACAGGACAATGCCCAAATTATTTCAAGATCGCATCTTATTTGTTGGTATGTGTTCAATTGTTAGTAAATTCCATATTTACATTTGTTAGTTAAGTTTGTTTTCTTTTCTTTTTTTTTTTTGACGAATGAAAGATTGAGAAAAAATGTAGTTTGCCTTTTATACTAGGCATTATTCTTTTCCCATTTTTGGATTTCTCTATTATTGATTGTGATTTTAAAATTGTAGATGTATAGTTAAATAACTATTTTTCTTTAATTCGTCGCTGCTTTTTGGGAGAGAATTTTTCTTGTATGAAATATTTAATAAGTCCATATTGGATATTTACATAGGAATGAATTAAAGTAATTATTTCAAGGCTTGATATTGATCCTGTCCGAATAAATGGTAAAACTCTCAACAAATACATTTTTTTCTTTTTTAATGTTGGAAATACACGTGTACGGTATAATTCTCCCAGAATATGTGTGAAGTTTCTCCGGATTTCCTAGTTTTGAGATAGTGAGATTCTAGCTTCTCCATCCTCGTTTTTGCTAAGTTGATTTCGGGTGTTTTTTGATGACACTAAAGAACCCAAAATTATGGCCCAAGATTTTTTGAGTTGAGTTGCTATTGGGATGATTTTAAATATTTGTTATCGTACGTAGGGGTGAGTTTCGAAATTTGAAAAGGAACAAAATTTCGCACGTTTACGACCACACAAATATTTTCGAATTTTCAGTACGGGTGGGTGTTAAATTAACAACCCACAATTTTTAACCTTAATTTCGGAGATTGTAGGGTACCAAAATAATGTTTCTGGTGTCACTGAAGAGCCCAAAAATATCCCAACTTATGGTGGGAGAAATTTTGAAATTTGAGAATTAGGGGTGGTTTTGATTTTTTGTTTTCGTATTTAGGGGTGTGTTTCGAATTTTGAAAAGTGGCCCCCAGAAGCCCAAAATTCACTTGTTTTGACCGTGCAAAAAATTTGAATTTTAGTAAGTGGGGGTGCTAGCTTTACCGGCCAAAATTTGAAATTGTAATTTCAAGGTGTTGGGAGGTAGCCCACATTTTTGGAAGGGGGCTGAAATTAGCCCAAATTAGCCCCAAATTATGGCGCAAGCATTTTTGAGTTTTGAGAAAGTGGGGTGCTAGCTTTACCGACGTAGTGGCGCCTGCTATTACAAGCACACCGTCCAGACCTGGTCCCTGCCGAATACCGCCGTGTGTGTAAATAAATAAAACTGTGCCCGGCGGGGGCCGCCTCGGCGCGGGCATCGTCTGGCGGAGGCCAATCCGCACCTAAAAACTCCCGCGCCACCACCCGGAGCCCCTCGATGCCCCTACACCCTGTCAAAGAAGATGGTGCAGTGATGGAGCAGTTAAAATGTAAATAGTGTAAATAGTAATCAGTGCACAACAAGGACGTGACAGTGACACCTGTGCTTAGTGTCAGGTCATTTCAGGATAAGAGAATTTCGAAGATAAAAGCAATAAGGACGCGACAGAGTCGCTTATGAAGTAATTGTAATTAGATGTAGGTTTTGTTGAAGTAATGATAGTGTAAATAAAACAAAGAGGTGCGTCAGTTACACAAGAGAGGAAAATCCTCAGACTATTAAAATAACGCAAGAAAGGTCAAAGCAATCTTGAACGCTCCAACCATCCAATATATACATGCTATGTAGTGCAAAACTACCACCATGTATAAAAATTGTTCTGTCGACAATAAACGCTACTTAAATACAGAGTAATATACGTAGTATAGGGAAAGTTATAAATGCTGCAGGGAAAATGGCGAATTTTCGCCAGCAAAAAATTAGTTGTCTGGTCGTGATGACGAAAAAGTGGATAAATCCAGTTGCTAAATTAAGAAAAAAAATCCCTAACACGTGGTGTAGCCAGAACCCGTTTTTTGTTGGTCCTTGATTCCCAAAAACCAACTGAAAGGAAACATCCATCTGTCCGTCCCGTCCGTCCGTCAACACTGCTAGCACCTAAACCATACGTACGATTTCTTCCAAAATGGATATTCCCCGCACGATCTGGTTTGAGTGAAAGCTTTGAGATTTGGAAAAAGATTCTATAAAATTTTGGGGTACTTTACATGAAGCTCCCCGGACGTTTTAATTTTTCTCCAAAACTGCTCCAAATTTTTCTTTAAATTTCTTGTAAGAACAGAGTAAAATGCACTTACGAATGGTGACATAGGTACGATGTTCACGAGAAACTCTAAATTTTCGAAAATTGCAAAATTTTGAATTTTATTCAACGTCTTCCTTCAACTACAAATTGCAGATAGAGATTTTTCCTTCAATATGTTTTTTTCTTCATAGTGAGTTCTTTCATAGTGAGTGCTGTTTATTCGCCCGTAAGAACCAATGTTAATTGTTTCGCTTTGTACAGCCCTGAATTTTGGAATTTGAAGGCGGGGATGATTTTTTTTCCAAGAGCCTAAAATTATTCTTAACTTTTGGGGGGGTTTTCAGATTTTTCCTAAGGTTTTTTGATTTTGGTGTTATTTCACCCGTAAGAACCAATGTTAATTGTTTCGCTCTGTACAGCCCTGAGTTTTGGAATTTGAAGGCGGGGATGATTTTTTCCAAGAGCCTAAAATTATTCTTAACTTTTGGGAGGGGTTTTCAGATTTTTCCTAAGGTCTTTTGATTTTGGTGTTATTTCACCCGTAAGAACCAATGTTAATTGTTTCGCTTTGTACAGCCCTGACTTTTGGAATTTGAAGGCAGGGATGATTTTTTTCCAAGAGCCTAAAATTATTCTTAACTTTTAAGAGGGGTTTTCAGATTTTTTCCTAAGGTTTTTTGATTTTGGTGTTATTTCACCCGTAAGAACCAATGTTAATGTTTCGCTCTGTACAGCCCTGATTTTTGGAATTTGAAGGCGGGGATGATTTTTTTCCAAGAGCCTAAAATTATTCTTAACTTTTGGGAGGGGTTTCAGATTTTTCCTAAGGTTTTTGTGATTTTGGTGTTATTTCACCCGTAAGAACCAATGTTAATTGTTTTGCTCTGTACAGCCCTGACTTTTGAATTTGAAGGCGGGGATGATTTTTTCCAAGAGCCTAAAAATTATTCTTAACTTTGGGAGGGGTTTCAGATTTTTCCTAAGGTTTTTGATTTTGGTGTTATTTCACCCGTAAGAACCAATGTTAATTGTTTCGCTCTGTACAGCCCTGAGTTTTGGAATTTGAAGGCGGGGATGATTTTTCCAACAGCCTAAAATTATTCTTAACTTTTGGGAGGGGTTTCAGATTATTCCTAAGGTTTTTGATTTTGGTGTTATTTCACCCGTAAGAACCAATGTTAATTGTTTCGCTCTGTACAGCCCTGAGTTTTGGAATTTGAAGGCGGGGAATGATTTTTTTCCAGAGCCTAAAATTATTCTTAACTTTTGGGAGGGGTGTTAGATTTTTCCTAAGTTTTTTGATTTTGGTGTTTATTTCACCCGTAAGAACCAATGTTAATTGTTTTGCGCTGTACAGCCCTGATTTTTGGAATTTGAAGGCGGGTTGATTTTTTTTCCAAGAGCCTAAAATTATTCTTAACTTTGTGGGAGGGGTTTCAGATTTTTCCTAAAGGTTTTTTGATTTTGGTGTTATTTCACCGTAAGAACCAAGGTTAATTGTTTCGCTCTGTACAGCCCTGATTTTTTGAATTTGAAGGCGGGGATAATTTTTTCCAAGAGCCTCTAAAATTATTCTTAACTTTTTGGGAGGGGTTTCAGATTTTTCCTACAGGGTTTATTGATTTTGGTGTTATTTCACCCGTAAGAACCAATGTTAATTGTTTCGCTCTGTACAGCCCTGAGTTTGGAATCTGAAGGCGGGGATTGATTTTTTCAAGAGCCTAAATATTCTTAACTTTTGGGAGGGGTTTCAGATTTTTCCTAAGGATTTTTGATTTGGTGTTATTTCACCCGTAAGAACCAATGGTAATTGTTTCGCTCTGTACAGCCCTGATTTTTGGAATTTGAAGGCGGGGGATAATTTTTTTCCAAGAGCCTAAAATTATTCTTAACTTTTAAGAGGGGTTTCAGATTTTCCTAAGGTTTTTTGATTTTGGTGTTATTCACCCGTAAGAACCAATGTTAATTGTTTCGCTCTGTACAGCCCTGATTTTTGGAATTTGAAGGCGGGGATAATTTTTTTCCAAGAGCCTAAATTATTCTTAAATTTTGGGATGGGTCTTCAGATTTTACAATTGATTTTGAGATAGATTCTGGGTGGGCGCTGCTAGCTTTAGACTAAAGCTAGCAGCGCCCACGATTTTCGGAAATCCAGAGGAGCCTAAAATTCGGGAATAGAGCATTTAATTAGCCTAAAATTAGCCTAAAATTTTGGACATAGTTTGGTTGAGATTGGTTTCTGGCGCTGCTAGCTTTAGATGGCTGATTCTCGGCCTTCCTATGTGACGTCACGGAATACGTCGGCAGGCCTTGTATTCCAGGCGGTGTTGGTCGTACATGGTCATAGTCGGCCTGCATACTCCTACGTCACAAGCAGCTAATGACGTATTGACGTGACGTGATGGAGACTAAGCAATATGGCGGACTGGCTTCACTTTCTTAACATTGCAGAGATAGGTAAGGGCACCTCCATGTATTCTTAGCTCATGGTAGGAGCCCATCATGTTTAAGGGAAGTATATAGAAGGCCTTGGTATTTTAAGAGGTCGTGGTGTACTATGGTACTGAAAGGTTGTTGCCATATTACTAATTTCATAATGGATACCAACAATTACGACACTTCACAAGGAATTGATTAAATCCGCGAACGCTGCAGAAAGTAATTTGCTACCGGAAAAATTGAAAGATATTCATGACAAATTTTACATTCTTTTGAAAAACTGGTGTACTTCTAATGGAGTTATGAAGACAGAAAATGTTTTGTTAGCATATTTCAATGAAAAATAAAAAAATGTGGTTTCTCACTTTACTGGCCAATGTAATCGATGATATCCTTCGGTTAAACGTGAAGGAAACTTAGGCATCGAAAAAGTACACTCAACTGATACAATATTTATAGAAATATTAGTAGGGTTTAAGGCTAAAAAGTCCATTTTTTCACGGAAAGATATCTCCAAATTCATAAAAGATGCTGATGAAGAGGATTTTTTATTGATGAAGGTAATAACCGCGCAACCTTTCTTGACCGATGACCTTGCATCCTCCTCTCTGGAGCAGTGGTGTAACTACCAGCCGGTCCAGCGGATGCAGTGCGGTGGGGCCCCCGACCACAAGGGGCCCCCATTTGAGGTCTTTTTTTTGCTTGTTCATTACAGTTGAGAACAAAAGTAATTATTATTTCTGGTATGTTTTTTTAAATAAAAATAGGGATGCAATATTTTTCAATTAGATCTGTAAAATCTTTGGTAACGACTTGCGAACTTGCGAAGCGGTGCGAAAAGTTCAGTGAAATATACTATGACAACATAACTGACCAACTGTTAATATCAACTGTTGTCCTTGCGAATGCTGTCTGAAAGAGCAATTGTCGAAAATACGTTCTATCAGGGAGTTGGTAAACTTGGTTCTGATCGAGTATTTCAGTCTCTCGACTACTTTCCCGGATGTGTGTTCCAGTACTTTTACTTTTCTTGACAATTCCCGTGACAGTTGCAACGGCAGAGCGAATCATTCTCGAAACTGAAGATGATCAAAAAGTACCTTCGAAACTCGATGGGACAAGAGGTTGGCAGACTTGAGTATTTTGTCCATAGAGAACAAGGTAACCAACTCCTTGAAAGCGAATCTGGACGAAATTATCGATGCGTTCGTTAAGACGAAAGTCCGGAGTGTTACATTCAAGGGCGTAGCGTCCATGGATGTGGATGATGTGTTACATGCCCTGACAATATCAGCTATTTTTATTTTAAAATTATTGTAAATGGTCTATTTGTTATTTTCTTTTTCTACTACAAAATATTTCATTAAATTTCAAACATTGCGCCGTTGAGAATTCGATTCTTCGCAAGGATGAACGAATCAGTCTGAAATGACACCTAAACTGCGCTTGAGTCAGATGCACAGTGACCCATTACATCCAAGGTGCCAACGAAAAAAAGCTGTCGTTTTACGAAACTTTATTGTTCTCTTCGGTGTTTGTGACGAGAACGAGATTAATTAATGAACATTGTCGTTTTATTTAATTTTATTACTATATTTTAATGCAGTTAGGAACTATATATTTGTAGCCAATTTAGGTTAGGGATTGTGCTGGTTGAATGCACAAGGGTATGTGACTGTGCAATTCACATCTGTGGCCTGGAATGGCGAGCACAACGCGATCCAAAGTGCCTATGGATCGCGTTGGAGTCGTAGTTTTAATGGTTGCGGTTGGAGTCGTAATTATGGAGTCGTAGTTTTGTGCCGTGGACAAATTATAGCACGTGAGAAACAGTTTAAACTATTTGAAAAAAGTATGAGAAGTATAGGAACTTCATTTACACAGCCAACACAGGCTATGTTGAGCAATACAACAGTGATATTAAGGGAAAATAGGGAAATTCTGTCACACTTCATTCGAGTTGTATGCTTTTTTGGGAGACAAGGGCTAGTGTTTTCTAGTCATAACGAAAGTAAGGGGATCATCAAATGGAAACAATTTCATGGAATATATAAGTGAAATAATAAAATATGATAAAACTCACAAGGATGATATGGAAATTCCAGTGTTTTGTGCAATCTCAGCCAGAAATTCAGATTGATTGGATTTCAAGTGTGAGCATGGTAATATCCCATGAAATTAAAAATGAAATTTCTAAAGCCTCTTTTGTCTCCTCGATACTGGATGAAACACTTGATGTAAGCAGCAAAGGACAACTGTCAACTGTTTTTCATTACGTGTCTGTAAATTGATTGATTTTTTCTTTCCTATTATATTATTATTATTATTATTATAGATCATTGCTTTCCATTTTATAAATTATGACAATTCTAATGGGATTTCGAAATGAATGAATCGGACAATTTTCAAAATCTTTGGGTTTGATAATGCTCTTATTATTAAAGTATGAGGAGCACACATTTATAGTTTTGCTAGGTTGAACTTCAGTCAACTTTTTCTAATTTCAACCAATAAACTACATGAAGTACGTGAACCATCATTTCTTTTACTGGATCAGTTTTTATTTTAAATATACAAATTATTTGTAGTGCTCTAATTGACCAAAGTGACAGAAATGGTATTGGTGAATGAGGAATATTTAAGAGTTTTAAATTATTTTCTCATTACTCGAAGTTACATACCCTAATCCAAAACTCAGGCTAGGCCACTGGTTAGATTCTAAGTATGTTATCCTTAAACTGTAAATAGATAGTCCTTAAACTGGAATTGAAAAACGTTCGAAATAAGGAAAAGAAAACAGTGTCTTTTTTCCTTTTTTTTCTTTTTTTTTCTTTCTTCCTCCTTCCTTGTAAGCTGGGGCCCCCGACCGACCATGCATCGGGGCCCCGGGAGGGATTGTTACGCCACTGCCCTGCAGCAAAAAACAGTTGAAGGCTAAAGCTCGCAGTATGCACTGATGACAACATTCCAAACATTCAAAGTACTTTGGCGCGAAACACGAGCTAGTCAAAGCTAGTTGCTTTCAAAATCCAGAGCTTCTCTTCGTGTTTATTTTCAATATCTAAAGAAATGGTTAAGGCAGGTCCAGGTCCATCAAGGGAGATACCTAAAATCCTGAAGAAGTTAAGAGGACTTACCCAAAGTTATCAAAAAAGTAGGCGAATGCTTGTGAAATGGAAAAAGGGGAACAAGGTTTGTTGTATGTCTTAAGTAACGCTTTAGATCTGAACTTCAGCGTGTACTGGAGCTAGTATGTCCATGAATAAAGACAAAAAGAGCCAATGGACCCTTTACAATCCCCAGAAACGCCCTGTAAAAGTAACATTCGAAGGAAACCAATTTGTCATACTCTATGTAATTATACTTTTTACATACTATTTTCACCAACTGTACACAGATTTTCGTATGAAAGTTTGATTTATAATATTTTAAGACTTCAAAAAATGTTTGTCTTGTTACCTACTCATTAGACTGTCGAAGAAATTATTATAATAAAATAATATTTGTCACATTAAGCAAACAAACTCAGAACCGTTTCCAAGTCAATCAGTCATAGATTACAAAATGTGAAGGAAAATTTTAAATATAAATTTGAGATAGAACATTTCTGTTAAAGATGTACTGAGAACAAAAATCAATTAACCTATAAGGAAAAAGTTGTGACTACATGGAGCACAAATTTTAGTAATGAATTATTTCCAGGTAATTTAATATTTCTTTATTCTTAATCAATGAATGCCTAATTGTCATTGATTTTGATTTTCCAGGGGTCAGCATAACTTAAAATACTCTAGTGACCGACTTTGTAACTAATACCAACACTCCGCCCGCTTCTCTTCAATACATCGGTCAAGAAAATTCGCATGGGCCGGTCACCGGTGGCCAAGATCACTAAAGCAGTAGTGTCTAGAGAACTGGGGCCGAAGGGTCGCGGGTTCGAGTCAAAAAAAGTATTGTTCTATTATAGCCTGATGATGGGGACAATCCATCTCCGAAACTGTTAAAAACAAAAATGATGTGGATCAGAAAATACTAACTTCAGGCAAGTGGCAGCAGATGGAAACCCTTATTTTCATACGATTGTAGAAAATATTAAATTATTACTTTCTCCTATACTTTAATGAAAGTATTAATTGCATAATAACTTAATAATATCACTACTTTTCGAAGACAACGGTGACGTCACAGTAAAAAACTAATTTTGTATATCATCACAGCCTGCTACTTCAAGCTGTCCCGCTAGCTATCACTGTCCGTTCTCCCTGTCGGCCCTCACTGTCCGCCTTTACTGACCGTCCTCACTGACCGTCCTCACTGTCCATCCTCACTACAAGTCCACGATTTTATGTTTTTCATTCGCGAAACTAGAGCCATGTTTCTGTAAAACCATGAACACAAACAATTAAACAATTCATGATTTTATACAATCATAATAATATGATCTCAAAAAAATATTGAAATCGTCGTAAATGAAAGATTGAGTTATACACTTCTGATAATGTTATAATGATATTCCATTTGAAATTAAGTTTATATGAAACTTGTTTTATTAATTCATATATTTTCATTAGATATTAACTTTTCTCCAAAATCCTAGAACTGATACTATAACTACTCTACCATTCGAGTAACAGTCACATCTCCTCCAAGCTCGTTCTTCTTCAGGTTGTTTTTCGTCTCAAAGTCTTGGACCTATATTAAGTAAGTTAAAGCCAGTGTGCGCCTGTGGTCAATGCTAGCCAGAGGTCAGTTGATATTGCCCAATCGATCTCAACTAAATCTAGTCCCTGCCAGTTCAAAACGGGTATTTAGATTCCGGGGGTACTTTACTAAAGCCTCAACATCTAAATTTTCTGAACATTATCTCCAATAATTTTTTATTAAATTTTGTTTCCGAATAGTATAGTGTACCCTTAAAAAATGTCCTACGTCTCGTTTTCGTCGAAATATCAATTTTTTTGGAAGTTACAAATGTTCAAATTTTTCGGCGTCTTCCTAAAACTACTGAAAATTTTTCAAAACATGAAGAATGTCTTTTAGGCGCCACTAGATGGCAGCTGGGAAGAGGGTGGAACAAAACCGAATAACTAGCACTGACTAAAGAGATAAGGAAATTAGTTAGTACAGGAAAGTATGTGCCATTCTGTTACACCACTAGTTACTTTCTAGAATACGTATATATTTACAGAGTAAAACAAATACTTCACAGTATTTGAGTAACTGCGAGTGTGCGTGTGTGCATGTGTTCGCGTGTGCTTATGTCCAGATCTGTCACTCACGGTTAGACCATTTCCCGTGCACCAATGGAGACATATGAAGTGTCATTCAACGCGTCTCGGTCTTCTAGTGGGGAATTGATAATATGTTTTCGGATATGGCCAAAAGATTGTTAGGAATTTCCAAAACGTGTTTTTGCAAGTTATAGCACTGCGATCTTAGTGGAAGACGGAAAATTAATCCAACGTCATCTAAATAGATCTACGCAGGTGGCATTGATTAAACCCTTGTAATTTTTGGTCCACGGCACCATAATTTTCTTCGACGAGGATGGCAACACTGTTCTGGAACATATAAAAAAAGCGGGGGGTGCGGAAAGAGGGCAGGTTCTGACTACGTCACGGCAGTGCTGTGCTGTCAACGTCATCATCAAACTAGTGGTGCTCCAACAGTACATACTTTCCCGTGTTATTGGAAACAGCACTGAAATATTGCACTTTCAGCACTTTTAATATCTTAGCTATTATCTGAAAACGTCCAATTCAACCAAGAAGCAAACAACTCACTATTTCCATCGCAGTGTTGTCAAAACTATGTGAATTCTACAACTGTATGAAAATATAACACAAAAGTTTGTAAACTTGCATTGGAAAAAGAAATCTGATACCCCGGACAATATTGAAATGCATTTCATAGAGCCATGATTAGAGAAGAGTATTCTAAAACCATGCAACAAATACTTTACTCATTGCAAATGGTACAGCATTTGATGCAAAAACTAAATATTTTCCTGCAAATATCTACATAAAATCAAAATCAAAATTTAAAAAAATCCTTTTGATACAGCTTATATCAAGTCACAACAATGACACGTAATTCACAGAAATTCGCCACCATGAAACGGAATTCCATTGTTGCATTACCTGCATTGTCGATACTCCCTTAAAAAGCTAGCAAATTTTAATTCAAATATTTCAAAATAAATTATCTCTAAAAGATTAATGTGTAAATGTATACCAAAAGTCGAATGTAAGAAACGAACAAAAAAATAGTATACAAAATTGCAAATTCTAATTTACGACGCATCCGGCTGTCAAAAGAGCAGTAAATTTGCAGCGGGCTATTATGTTTGTCATGAAATTATAGAAAAACTACTCGTATTTTCAAAAAAATTAAGAGTGACCTTTTTTGAAGATGTATTTTGGCCAAACACATTTCGTTGAGAAAACCAGAAAAAATACCTCAAAACAAACTGTACGTCATATTAAAAAGTGCAATTAGCACTATCCGTTTCAAAAGTTTGAAGAAAAAATTTGGAGCCATTTATGAGAAAATGGCGTTTGAGCGTTTCTGAAAATGCTGAAATTTGAGCTAGTTTTCACAGAAAACGGTTGAGTTTTCGAGAAACTTTACTTGACAGTATTTAAAGTACATGTACTCATTAATACAATAATGTCAACAAATCGCCGCTAATATAAATGTTAACTACGTGAGAGACAAGTCAAAAAATTACATTTTTGCAATGTAAAAAAAGAATAGAACAATATGGCGTTTATGTCATCTTATAGATTTCATTTTGCACTATCCCTACCAAAAGTTTAAAGAAAAAATTTGGACCCGTTTTTGAGAAAATTATGTTTTTGTATTTTTTTTAAATTGCACATATTGCACGCAATGTTGCGCGAAAACTACTAAAATTTCAAAAATATGTACATGACCTTAAAGAAAGAACTTACTACGAAGATCAAATTTTATTTGAAGTAATAATCTCTATCTGCAATTTTGAAGTTGGAGGAAGACGCCGAATAAAATTCACTTTCGCAATTTTCGAAAATTCAGAGTTTTTCGTAAAAATAGGACCTACGCCACCTTAATAAGTGTGTTTTATTCTATTCTTACAAGAAATTCAAAGAAAAAATTTGGAGCTGTTTTTGAGAAAATTTTGAAAATGTCCGAGGGGCTTCATGTAAAGTACCCCCAAAAATTAATGTTTTTCAAAATCTCAGAGCTGCTTTGTACTCGATGCTGCTTTGAACATAAAAAATGAAGTGTTTCATAATACGTGTTTAACGTTCGTAATTTTATTTAATAATAAATTTGCAAACACCTACGTACAATTTATCTTAGAACTAGTACCGGCGCTACCCCTGGGCAGACCGGGCGATCGCCCGGGGTCCCCGTCAAGCAAACGAGCTGAATGGTGGGACTGGTGGGAAAAATTGAAACAGAAATTAGAGGTTGAGAAAATCGTTATCCTAATTTCAAAAGTCGTGGTAGATTATTCTGCAATTTCATAAAATTCTCATTTATTTTTTTACTTTAAATATAGTCATTACTAGGGAGCGTATTTTTTATCTTTGCGTATTTTTGTCCGCTGCTTCAGTGAATAACTAAGTGAAATTTCTTGACATTTGGTTAGAATATTATGCTATGTAGATTAATATGTTAGTGCATATTTCTGCATATTTGGCCGATTTTTCCTGTTGATGCATATTTGTGTAAATTTAGGCGCATTTTATACATATTTCGTTAAAATAGAGACTTATTTACAAAATGGTTCATATTTTCATAGAATGTATTTATTTTTGAACGATCAGTGATTCGAAAGTGCATGTCACATTTTGCGTCTTTTTTCTTTTTTTATAGACGATAAAAACTTGTCCAAATGTAGGATATTTCTTGACATCGCATTTTTTAAACCAGGCAGAAGAAATACAACAAGATATACAATGTACGTACATCACTAAGGTGAATATTTCCTTCTTGTGTTTAAGCCGTGTGACTAAGTGTTTAAGCTCGTTGTGGAAATTGTATTATTTGATCCCTAAATACTTAAAACTTCCAAAACCTTTTCTCTGGATTTTTTTTTTGTTGAAACTAAATAACTCTAGTGAAACTAAATAACTCTAATAAATATAGTTTCTTGATAGAACTTTCACATTTTTAATTTTTTCGGGGGGCACTGGGCTACATTTCAGCAATGCCCCGGGCCCAAAGTTGTCTAGCTCCGGCACTGCTTGGAACATATTACATTTGAACAACTCCAAGTGAATACGAAGAAAACCAGAACTGTGAGGAATGTTACAGAATAGAAGCACATGCGTATTCGACTTGGCACATTTATGTTCGTAAGCGTGCAAATACAGAGAAAGAAGCAAATATAATTGTAGAAGGTTTGTTACAGAATTTTCGAAACTAATTGAGAATGATCTTTCATTAGGATTAGAGAATAAAGTTGAAGAACGTCTCACACGTGATCTTTTGTCTATCTTTATCTAGCAAAAAAGGGTTCTAAATGTAGTTGTACTACATTCTAACTATTCGCATCATCCATAACTGCAAGTATATTTCTCGGGGATTACAATTTTGAAATTGCAACATTACCAGTTCATATGCCGTATGGAGGAATCATGCAAGATCATTGTGTGCTGGAAATTTTTAAACGGGAATATAACATTATCAGCTACTACGATTCATTGACATGTCCAATGACAGACTGTAAGAACGTATTTGAAACTATGCATGACACTGAGAAATTTTCATCATATGCAAAAAAACTTTTAAAACAGTTTAGAGCATCAGCGACTCCACATTCAACTAATATGTAGTATTGAGAAAGCTATCTAACGCTGCGAAAAATTACAAGTTTGATTATTTTTCTGCGGTCTACAATATTTATTTATTTATTTATTTTGTCAAAAAAACAGTAAAAACTGTATATGACGTGTGGGGAATGAAATTTATCTGCGCACATTTTCTTGAGGGCCTGAATAAAAAATAAAATTTAGAAAATAAGTATTTTAGAAAAATAAAGATATTTGAAAAATGTTTTTTCCCGAGTTATACAAAATCAATTTCAACTGTAAATGAACTACAAGCAAAAGGAGTGCTCAACAAAACGTGCGCACAGTGAAGCTACATTTACCTCCAGAAGCAAAACAAGGGGCCATCTCAGCATTTGCTCAATGGATCAGGGAAACTGGACAAAAACCTGATCGAGATGGGGGTCATTGACCCGGAAGCTGAAGTACATTACTTGTTACAGGCGTATTAAATATTTTTTTTAAATGTATACAATGCAAACGTAAACTAATTCATTATATATCTTTGTTTTGTTACAATAAACATTATTTTTCTTTTTCACGATCAGTATAGTCTCTAATTGTATAGAAACAGTTTTGCAGCAGAAAAGATTTTACTTTTAACTTAAATTTGTGTACCGACTTTAATTTTTTTATGTCATCTGGCAATGCGTTGTAAAGTAACGTACATGTATTGTATGTTGATTTCTTGTACTGAGCTGTTGATACTGACACTTGATGCACGTGATTTCTACGGCGTGTGTTGTAATTATAAATATCAATATTGCATGAAAATATGTTCCCTCCGTTAAGTAGGTCATTTTTGACAAATATTGCAGATTCGTAAATAAATAGACAAGGCAATGGTAGGATTCCCAGCTCAATGAAAAGAGGCTTGCAGGAATCACGTGGAAGGCATTTTTTCATTATTCGAATAATTTTCTTTTGCAATCTGAAGGTCTGAATACTACAGGATGAGCTTCCCCAGAATATTATGCCATATCTCAGGCGGGAATGCACATTTGCAAAATAAACGCAACGAGCTGCATGAAGGCTGACAGAATTTGAAAGAATTCTGAATGCGTAGCATATTATATTGAATATTATATTGAAGCAATATTGAAGGCGGAGATTTTTTCTTCAAATGTATTCTGCGTAATTACATTTTTATTTAATGTTACGTACATTTTTTTGAAAGTTTCAGTAGTTTTCGAGAGTGTTGAGGAAAAAACGGCAACGTTAAAAAATAATCAAAACAAGATTTTCTAAAAAACGATGCATGTTTTACTTTAAATTTTTTTGTATGGTAGTTTCTAAAAGCAGCCAATAAAATGACGTACGAGTAATTTTGAGATATTTTAGATTTTACAAAAATTACACTAATGTATTTTTTTAATGTCTCAGGTAGTTAATATTTACAATATTGAATTTTTTATACTTCATTGCATTTCTGAGTACAAGGACTTCAATTGATTTCTTACATAACAATTTCTTACACCTTCCGACACCAGTGTTGTTCCGAGGACTACAATTTTATGTCTATACATGTTTTTTTAATATACTTAGTCCAGTCGCATTGAAGAGTTAAGCTGGAACACGAACACACACATACAATCTTTATTTTTATACATTAATATTTTCGACAATGCTAATATTTGCGAGGAAATGTTTTCACCAATGAGATAAATAATATTACATGTAATAATATTTATATCTGTTAGATGTTGATTAAAATATCACAAACGTGTATTTTGGCACAAATTTTGGAGAAATGAAAAAATACTGTTTTACTGTCTGGCTACGGAGCACAGAGAAAGTTATGTAATGCTGCGCGAAAAAAGCGTCGAATTTTCGTCAGAAAAACTATTATTGCACGGCCCTGGTAAAGAAAAAGTGGATACATCCAGTTGCAAAATTTAAAAATAAAATCTTCCAGCACGTGGTGTAGACAGAATCCATGTTTTTGCGGTCTTGAAAATCGAACGGAGGAAAAACGCTGTCCGTCTGTGAACAACACTAGCGGGTAAACCGTTCAGCCGATATTCTCCAAAACTGATATTCCTCAATTGATCTGGTTGATGTAGAATATTTTAAATTTGGGGTGTACTTTACATGAAACCCTAGGACAGTTTCAAAATTTTCAAAAAAATAGCTCCTCAGTTTTGATTAAATCTTGTTGTTGGATAATGTAAACATTTACGTGTTGGATAATGTAAACAACGGGACTTTACATGAAGCTCCTGGCACATTTTCAAAATTTTCAAAAAAATGGCTACATCGTTTTTGATTAAACTTTGTTGGATTGTGTGAAGAGCATTTAAGAGGATGGCACAGGTCTCATGTTCGTTAAAAAACCTGATTTTTGAAAACAAAACAATCTGGGCGTCTTCCAGCAACCACAATTGTGAAGATGTGCTTACGCGATAGAGAGAAAGTTATGTAATGCTGCGCGAAAAAAAGGCAAATTTTCAGCTCAAAGAAGCGTTTCTCCCACCATAATCTACAGGATGAGATCTTGAACATTTTATTATATTTTTTGGTGCTTCTCGATATTACTCCACTTGCTCAGAGACGTGAAGAGTCTGCAATTAAATGTGATTGAGAGGGACAGAGAGAGGCAGAGACAGACAGAGACACACACACAGACAGTCAGACCGTGGCCAACGAAAGAGACAAGCCATGGCGCATACGTCACAGAAAGAGGTCACGTGGTTCTAGTAGTCCCTGCTCTCAGCTCGCATGCGCGGCCTCGTTCTGCGGCGCCATCCTTATGCATTTCTGGTTCTATTGAAAATGCGTTCGTACAAAAATAATTTCATTGCATTGTTTATCAGGATAGCTTCGTCACGAGGCAAAAAATGTACTTTTAAGTCTTGAAATATATTTGAAATGCCATAGGTCCTATGCACTAGTTTAATATAAAGCTCATCGGTAATTAAACTGGCTTGACAAAATATCCTTAATAGAACATAAGCCTTTGAAGCAAATATATGAATTGACATGAAATATAATTTTGGGGAGAAATTATTTTAACTTTTGGGGAATAAACGTCTACTTTTTGCTAACTGGAGATAAAATACTTTCACTAAAATAAACACAAACATATCCATCAGTAATTATATTTTTATTTGTTTCATGGTTCCAAACAATTACACATATTTTATATTCTTGTTATAATGGTATAAATAACTAAAATATGTACAAAAATATTTATTTGCATTATTGTGAATATAACTAAAGGTATGCAGGTTTTAAAACTATTATCTCAATACATGAATAACATGACACTCCCTCCATTCCTGTGTGCCATTCAAACGGCACATAACATAGCAATATAATAAACATACAACATTTATTGACATAAGTACACAGACATCATCTTGAAGTTGTAGTGTTCTTATATTTCACAAAAATACAGACAACAACTATTTACAATAAAAATTTGCAACGAAGAACCTTACTGAAGTCAAATTTTCAATTTCTTTATTTTCCTTGCCATTAATTTTGACTGATCATGGCGATTATTTCTGCTTGTCCACCCTTGCATAATACACTAGAGAAGAAAACTGTTCTGCAAAATATATCAAGTCTTAGACATGTAGAAAATACAAAACCCACACGCACACTAATACACTACTAATAAACAAAACCTACCAACAACAATTTACTGTGCTTTACAATGTACACTACAGTAGCTATTCCGAAGTAATAGAAAACTGTATCTGAAAGAAAACAAAATATAGTCAGCCATTTGTTCTAACCTAAGAAAATACACGGCGTTATGCCTACATAGCATGAAATAAATTATATTAACACTTACCATTAGTAGCAAATACTATCCTTGCAGAACAGATCATGTACAAATGCACGAAGATAAATAACACTTCTAATTCTCCAACAATGTTTACATTGTTCGCCTTTCCAAAGTCGCACACCAGAGGAGAAAATACTTTCCTACGAAAATTAATCTAAATTTTAACAAGTGCAAAATACAAAATACCATACCTGCTAGAGAAACATAACTCACCAACAATATCTGTTCGTGCTTTCCAACGTTGACACGCGCACCAACTCGGAAATAATTACAAACTGCACTCGAAAAGAAATAAAATAGTCAGCCACGTGTTCTAACCTACAAATACACACGCCAACACCAGTGAACTAAATACATTCATTTACTGGTAATACTAAACGTGATATTTTCCAAATAGAATGTAAATACCCACAAAAAGAATAATTCAATTAATTATCGCACCACAGAAACAACCTTGCGCGTCACAAAAAGCTAGCAAGAAGAATTGCATACACAACGGTGGCTGGTGCGGTCGCGAGGTACACTGGGACTACTACAGTCACGTGATTCTCACGCGCCAAGGCCTGTCTCTTTCGTTGGCCACGGTCAGACCAATGAGTAATGATGACATCCTTAGTCTATGGTCAGACTGAGACAGGGATAGAGAGAGACGGAGATAGTGTCGGAAAGAGAAAGGGAGAGGGAAGGAGAAAGGGAGGTGACGGGCCGAACAATGCCTAGCGGGGTCCGCTAGTATATGAAATAATTGTCGCTAGCCTTCAGGGAATATCAGAATGGAATTCAACAATGGCTCGGCAACAATGTCTAGGGAGATAATTTCTGTGAATTACGTCTTATTATGAGGACATGATTTACCTGTAGAATTATAGTATTGCTGTTATAATTGTCAAATTTGCGTCGATATTTGCTTGAAAATATTTAGTTTTTCTTTCATGTACGTGTGTGTTGCCGCAGAAGACCTTGTGAGTCTGCTGACTACAGACCCAGGAGATCGCAAGTGTGTTTGTGCAAATGTTAAATGTGTCCCTATGAAGGACATAGAGGGTACCTGGCGCGGATAGTAGAAATCGGCATCCCTGAAGTTGGAAAAAGGCCCAGGAAGAAAGAAAAAGAAAAAACAAAGAGATAGATATAGATAGATAGATGGATAGATAGATAGATAGATTGATAGATAGATAGATAGATAGGTAGATTTAAGAGATATGGACGAGACCACAACGGAGGAAGAGGTGTAACTCGCAATAAAAAAACCTATCGGAGCTAAAGCTGACGATATCTATCAACTACCGTCTACAAAAAAAGATATGGAGACATCCAGGCTGAAGTGATACTAATGGAGGGGAATGAAACTGAAGCTCTCTTAGAAAGAGGGAAAATCATAATTGGGTGGATCTACTGTAGAATGAGAGAAAGAAGAGAAATTACCCTGTGTTACAAATATTCAGGGTATGGACGTATTGCGGCCCGCTGCTCTGGCATCGACAGAAAAGGAGCCTGCTGGAGATGTGGAATAAAAGGGCACAAATCCAGTGGTTGCGAAAATAAACCAGAATGGGTTATATTCAAGGACAATGAGAAGGAAAATACGTGACACGCTCAAGGGAATAAGGAATGCAACTATAAGGAAGAGCTTGAGAAAAAAAATGGAAGTGAAAGCTCCAAAAATTAACTTAGAAAGAAACTCAGTATTCATTAATGCAGACGGTTAACGAGAAAGATATAGATATAATTCTAATCAGTGAATTCTACAAAAATCCGAATCACGTTTCCTGGTAACAGAGTGCCACAAGACGGGCAGCAATAGCATTTTGCAACAATACCCTCAGCATCAAGAATTACTGCGAGACAGCGGCAGGGTATGTCTGGATAGACCGAAGGAATTCGGAAACACTGCTGCTACTACTCGCCAAACGACACCGAAACAATCTTTACGAAATATACAGATGAACTAGAGAATTGCGTTAGGACTGCCACAGGAGACATCATCACAGGAGACTTTAATGTCAAAGCGGCGGACTGGGGAAGTTGAGATCCGACAAAAGGGAGTCACCAAATTCATCACCGAAAATGATCTAGTTGTCCTTAATTGAAGAAAAGAATTTACATTTAGTAGAGATGGCACAGGTTCAATAATAGACCTGTCGCTCACTACCAAACTTCGCTGCACGGGTGAAGGAATGGAAAGTCTTGGAAGTTTATACTTTGAGTGGCCATTAGTATATTGATTTCACATAGAAACTAGGGCTGCTACAGAATGCCACAGACTTTCCCATATTAGTTTTCTATTTCCTTGGGTCTTCACTAGCTATTTGGAATTGCCACATACTCTTTCTTGCCAGCTGACATCTATCACCGCCAAAAGTACATTTTTTGTAATTTTCTTAATTTTTCGGTTTCTTATTGGTAGCACGGAAATATTAATTTTAGAATATTAAAAAACACAAAAACATAGTCCTAAATGGCAATTTTCTTTTAAAAATTATGTGCCTTTTTTAAAAAAAAATTGCGTTTTAGCGATACTAAAAATGCGAAATTTGAAGCTCATTTTCACAGAAAATTTTTGAGTTTTCCAAATACTTTATTTAAAGTTATTTGAAGCACGTACACCTTCAAATATAATAATCTTTACAAATTGCAGGTAATGTGCATATTAAAGATGTGAGAGATTTTTTAAAAAATTACATTTATATAATTTTTGAAAAAACAAAAAATAACTAAAAATAAACTTTACGTCATATAAAAGAGTGTAATTAGCACTATCCGTTACAAAAGTGTCAAGAACAAATTTGCAGCCACATATGAGAAAATGGCGTTAGAGCGTTTCTGAAAATGCGGGATTTCGAGCTAATTTTCACAGAAAACTTCTGTTTTCGAGAAACTTTACTTGATATTATTTAAAGCTCATGTATTCCTTAAAATAATGATGTCAACAAATCAAGACTAATGTAAATATTAACGACGTGAGAGACAAGTCAAAAATAATATATTTTGCAATTTTTGAAAAAACAAAAGAATAGAGCAATATGGCGTTTTTTTTCATCTCATAAAATACATTATTCACTATACCTACCAAAAATGTAAAGAAAAAATTTGGAGTCGTATTTGAGAAAACCTTGTTTTGTAATTATTTAAAATTGCACATAATGTACGCAATATTGCGCGAAAACTACTAAACTTTTCAAAAAATGTATATGACCTTAATGAAAGAACTCACTTTGGACAACAAATTTTATTTAAAAGAAAAAGTTATGTAAAATACCCCCAAATTTTACAGAATCTTTTTCAAAATCTCAAAGCTTTGACTAGAACCAGATCTACTGGGGAATATCCATTTTGGAAGAAATCGTACGTATGATTTAGGCGCTAGCAGTGTTCACAGACGGACATTTTCCTTTCAATTGGTTTTTCGGTATCGAGGACCCACAAAACAGGGTTTCTGGCTACACTACATGTTAGGGGATTTTTTTTCTGAATTTAGCAACTGGTTTTATCCACATTTTCGTTATGACGGCCCGGCAATGAATTTTTTTCCGTCACAAATTGGCCATTTTTCCGCGCAGCATTACATAACTTTCCTACACTACGTATATCACTCCGTGTATACGTACGTATAGGGCAAAGTAAAACGCGTGAGAATTCATAAAAGGACTCGAAACGGGCTAACAGAAAAGACACCACCTTGGAAATTACGCAAGCTAGACACGCCAAAATTGACAGCCTTTCTGGAAGAACAAACACTGATTGACGAACTAAAATGGATAAGATGTGAAGGTAATCTTGAAAATAAATTAAAAACTCTGAATGACAAAATAGTAGCTGCATGCGAAGCTTCAATGCCGAGAAGAAATAAAGCTCCAAAGAGAGTCCCAATGTACTGGTGGATGAGCGAAATAACAAATTTAAGAAAAAAGTGTCTTTGTGCTAGAAGGAAAGCAACCATAGCAAATGGTGACCCGATACTCGAAGCGCTTTATAAACTTGCAAGAAAAATAGCTCAGAGGAGCAATAAAAAACTACCAGAAGTGATGTGTTCAAATTATCAAAGACAGTACTCAACTTAACAATACTTTATTGAAATCACCATAACCATTGTTGAACACATTTACAATCGTACAATACTGGAATTGCTCTTCTCCTGATGATGGGTGAGACAGGTACGACCCTTTCCTGCGTGTCGCCGGCCTCGACACACGTCCCGCGGGTCTCCACGGCGCGGCTCTCTCCCGTAGGCGAAGTGTGCGTCCTGCACGACTTCTTGCGTGTCGCTGGGCACGACACCAGTACCGCGCGTCTCCACGGCTCGGCTGCTCCACGAGCCACTACAGGCCCGTTACCCTCCGTGCGTGACTGGAACGGCTGCTGGTCGCACGGCCTCCCGCGTATGACGTCCACGGTCGGGCGGGGCTCCCGAACCTCTCTCCCGTTGACTGGGTCGGCGCTGTCTCCTGTCACAGCTCTCACTGCTTCGAGGGGGCGCTGCGCCCCGCTTATCATGCGCTGCTCCGAAGGGGAGGACGTCGCTACCCCCTCCCTGGCGGCGAGGGGAGTCTCTCCCGGTTCGCCTGAACCGCTCGGGCTCGCTGCTACGTGGCCAGCGGCTGCCGCTGGCGCTCACTCTAGCGGCCGCTCGAACCATGGGCTCGACACGTCGCATTGCCCACACGGACGGCAGCGCCCCTAGCTGCTGATTGTGGTGTCGTGTCCACGGACACCACAAGAAGAATGCTGGAAAGGCCTAATCCTAGAAATTGAAAGTGATATATGGGGTCTGCCCTACAAATGGTAGTAAAGAAATTAATGGTCGGTCAGAATATTTCCAGACTGGACGACCCGGAAAGGATGAATAAAATCATCGAGAATCTCTTCACACAACAAGATGACCGGGCAAGGGATAAATTCGACCCGTGTGAAGTGATGGAAAACCAACTGTTCACTAATCTGGAATTGGTGCACGTGGGAAAGCAAATAAAAAGTGGAAAAGCCCCTGGTCCTGACGGTATATTCAATGAAGTACTGAAGATAGTAATTGATTTATACCTCAAAATCCCTTTTAGACGTCTTCAACGTATGCCTAAAGAAAGGGGAGTTTCCTAAAAAGTGAAAACGACAAAAATTAACGTTGCTACGAAAAGGGGATAGAATCAGACATTTTCTTACAGGCTAACCTCCCTTCTATATACAACGGGCAAACTTCTCGAAGGTCTTGTTCTCCAAAGACTTCAGAAACATTTAGATGAAACAAAAGGGCTCTCAGAGAGACAGTATGGATTCCGGTAAGGCCACTCGACGATCGACGCCATAACCGCAGTTAAGAAAGAAGCTGAAAAAGGAAAAGTGGCTGTGTGAGGCAAAAAGGGCTTCTCTTCCCTTGTCGCATTATACATCAAAAACGCCTTCAATTCGGCAATCTGGAAACATATTCTAGAAGCACTCAAAAAGAAAACATCTTAGATTTCCTTCTGAGAATGATTGACAATTGCCTAAATGAAAGGTTAATTATGTATTACTGTAAATAAAATATATTGGTGAAGGAAATGAAATGTGGAGTTCCACAAGGTTCCAAAATGCAACCATTTCTGTGGGACGTTTTGTACGATGAGTTTCTTGAAATGCATCTACCAGAGAGAACGCTTCTAGTAGGCTTCGCAGATGATGAAATCATCGTCAGTCGGACAGACACTGCAGCATAACTGCAGACTGTCTTAAACGACAGCCTGGAGAGAATCAAGAAATGGCTAAACACTACAGAGCTACAGATGGACACAGAAAAAGCAGAAGCTATACTCGTCACAGGTAAGAGGAACTATGTAAACGCTAGGATCATAGTCTTAGGCACTGAAATCACATGGAAGACCAGCCTCAAGTACCTAGGAGTAGAGATAGACTCGAAACTCAACTTTCGAGTACACGCCAAAAATGTGGCACAAAAAGCGGTAGGGATTGCAAACGGCCTCTGATGACTGGACACCACCTTGAGAAGAGTGATAATGGCTGACTTCCAAAGGGCTGTAAGTTACAGCCCATAAAATGGAAGCGCTACTCATCAGACGATCCTATCCCAATCCAACATTCCTAATAGGTAAGGAAAAAATAAAATGTCGCAAGAACCTTCGCTTTTAAGGAATGCAGATAGACAGGAAGGTAAGTTCTGGACCACACGTTACCGAGACGGCAGAAAAAGTACTGTGTGTAGGAGCTTCACTTACAAGATTTATGCCGAACACCAGGGTAGTGATAGCAAATTTTACCAAAACATTGATACATCGATGTTTCGATACATCGCTGAAGGGTATTCGATGTCGATGAAAATATCGACAATAAAACATCGATGTTTAAAACATCAATGTTTTAAATATAGACTAATAAACATGCTGTTTTCCCTATCTATTTTTAATATGGTGAAACTCGTGCCAATTTGGAAAGCAATGGTTGGTCACGCATCTGATGATACTGTAGTATGCAGTGGAGTGAGTGTAGTTCTCAAACTTCCTCAGATTGCACAGGCGAAACTCCCAAATTTCCTCAGATTGCACAGGCGAAATGTGCAGCGTGATAAAGAGGATGACGCAAAACATCGATATTGCTGTGGATGGTTCTACGCAGTGCGTTTTTATAAAAATATTTTTTTAAAAAAAAATGGATGTTTTTGCAACAAAATATTGATGTGAAGAAAAGATCGAAAGCAAAATATCGATGTTAATATATCGATGTTTCTGTTGGAAAACATCGATGTTTTAAAAACATAGATTTGTTAGTCATCCCTACTCCAGGGGCCCCAGCGACAAGAGGAGGAGACTTCTTATGAGTGCGATGCAATCGAAAATGCTCTATGCAGCTCCGAACTGGGCAGAAGCGCTCCAAAACAGTAATCTGAGAAGAAGAATGCAGACTGTCCTTAGGAAAGGAGCCCTACGCATAACATCAGCGTATAGAACTGT
The DNA here is from genome assembly GCA_031308135.1 of Acheta domesticus. Lineage (NCBI taxonomy): Eukaryota > Metazoa > Arthropoda > Insecta > Orthoptera > Gryllidae > Acheta > Acheta domesticus. The sequence continues at coordinate 44,305,026 of JAHLJT010009436.1, read as the reverse complement.
ATCCGGAACTGTTCTTGTGTTTGCGAACGTCCCTCACATTGACCTACTAGCTCTAGAAAGAAAAAGTCTACGATTACTCCCATGAGCGAGAAGGCGGCGAACGCACCAAGATAGGGATAGCGCAATTAAAAAGCAAAATAAAACGTAATGCACCACTGGTAGAAGAGCTGCGACAGAGAGGAGACCGGCAGATGGACTCAAAGGTTCCCAAACAAAACATCCCAAACAAATTCAACTGGACAAGCCACAAACATGAGTCCGTGACATACCATTTAGTTCAGGCATTCACAAGACGTGGATGTTTCAAAGCATACCTGAAGAGATTCAGAAAGACAGACGACTCTGTATGCTTCTACTGCAGCCATGAACTAGACGACGCCGAACATACGCCATCCACAGCCCGAGATGGAGCATGCTAATGCATCATATAATACTTGAGGTCGGGTGTATTGTCACACCAGAAAACATGGTGTCATTAATGATCTGTAACAAGGAGAAGAGGACAGAAATATAGAGATGTATCACGCCCATTCCCAAGATTGTTATACTGTTTTCCGACAAGAAATTTGTTCACCACGGACGATTCTGATAAATGTGACCTGTAATGAATTTTCCCAGACTCCATTGTCACCAACTTATCTCCATGTAACTAGTGCCCACAAAGAACCGTAATTCTTGCATTACATTCAAAGTTTGTGACATGGTGTTGAGCCCTCGCGGTTTAGCTCGTTGGACAGCGTGCTCGCTCTCCATGACGCGACCCCGGGTTCGATTCCCGATCGGGTAAGATTATAGTGTGCATTTGCCTTTCAATGTCCCAGTATACAGGACGTTGCTGTGTGACGATGACAGTACTCACTTCTAAGGTTGAGAAGACTAGAATACGGCGTACTTCGTGCTAACCACACGTACCCATTAACTATCCACACGTTCCCATTGCTGCAAGGCCGGGACGCTGCTTGTAGGCCATGGCCCGTACGTGGGCTGTCGCGCCAAGTACAGACAGGTTGGTTAACCTGCTACACAGAGGCGGGATTTCGGATCTTTCATTGGGGGGGGGCAGCAAATTTGGGCGCTATTGTGAACACGGAAATATTCGTTTATATGAATGATTTTAATTAATTGTGCTGTAACCATATACACTGTTTACAATTTTGTTAATTATTTAATTGATTATTGAATGTTATTAATTATATTAGTTGAAAACAGAGGTGACAGTCCTCATTGTTATTTGAACGGTCCGAACTGTAAATTCAAGAATGTATCAATGAATCGTATATCGAAATATTGAAAATGTTTATTATTTATTATGATCAAAAATGTTTATACATAACTGTAGAATACATATTTTGAAATCTACATTAATAAATTATTTTAATTAAAATGCAATCTTCTGTGCAAGATGATAACATGAGCCTCCACTTTTATTTCGACTTTAAAAAATGAAGTAAATTCTTTTTTAAAAAACAAATATGATAACTTCATCAACATGAGGATTTTTTTTAAATATGTACTTTGGGCAGTGATTGGTGGTAGCTCGCAAAAGAATAGGACTAAAATGTAAGTTTGCCCAGACCAACGAAATTAGAAAACTAACTAGTATGAGAAAGTCTGGTCTGTGCCATTCTGTAGCACCACTAGCTATTTTCTTGTATACGGAATAAAATACGTAGCACACAGAATATTATGTAATGATGCGGAAAATCGATTCCGAGATTTCAACGAAAATACACGTTTTGGGGATCCCCTGATGCTTTTTTTTCTTTTCTTTTTTCCCCTCCCAAAACGTCCATCCGTCCATCCATCCATCTGATGTAAGTGAACAACACTAGCGCCTAAACTATGTGTAAGATTTTTCCCGAACTAAATAAACCCTCGTCGATCTGTCCTAAAGTCAAAGCTCTGCGATTTTGAAAAACATTCATTAATTTTTGGGGGTACTCAACATTAAGCGCTCGGGTACATGTTCAAAATTTTCTCAAAAATGGCTCCAAATCTTGTCTTTAAATTTCTTGTAAATAGAGAGTGAAATTCATTTATAAAGATGGCATAGGTTCAATTTTCACTGATAAATCTGAATTTTTGAAAGTTGCAAGAGATTGAAATTTTTTCGGCGTATTCCTATAACTACGAAATTAAGGTAGAGAGTTTTCTTTCATTTAATTGTTTTTTCTTTATAATTAGTTCTCTCGTTTAGGTCATACACATTTTTTTGAAAATTTTATTAGTTTTGAGACCAATGAGTGCAATATTAATATTAAAAAATATCAAAAACATTTTTTCGAAAACGGCTCTAGATTTTTTGGGGATGGATAGTGTTAAATGTACTCTATAAGATGACAGATGGTAACTTTGCTCTATTCTTTTGTTGTTGTTTTTCAAAAATTACACTAATGTATTTTTTACTTATTTCTCACGTCCTTAATATTTACATTAGAGGTGATTTGTTCATATTATTGCAATTTATGTTGCTACATTAAATTATGTCTTATAAGACATAATTTTTCAATAAACTTTATAAATAAAGTTTATTGAAAACTCAACAGTTTTCTGTAAAATTAGCTTAAATTTCCTCATTTTAGAAACACTCGAACACCGTTTTCTCAAAAAGGCTCCAAATTTTTTCTTCAAGCGTTTTTGTACGGATAATGCTAATTGTAGTGTTTGAGATGATATCAAATTCATTTTGCTGTATTATTTTCTTCCTTCAAAAATTACACAAATGTAATTTTGTTGAAATTTCTCTCGTGCCTTTATCATGCACATTATGCACAAACGACTTCCAATAAAGCTTTTCGAAATCGAAGTAGTTTTCTGTAAAAAAGAGCTTCAAATTTCGCATTAACACATTTCGTAAAGCTTAAACGCCATTTACGTAAAAATGTCACCAAATTCAACGAAAATTTCCATTTAGGACGAAGTATTACTCTTCAATAATATTCTTAAAGTAGTTTTTCGGTTCTGCCATTAGGAAACTGCAAAATTGTGCAAATGTGAAAAAATGTTCGGCGGCGATAGATGGTAGCTGGCTTAACGATAGGGCACGACCGAAAAGTCAGCCACGACCAAAGAAATTAGGAAACAAACTACTACGAGAAAATCTGTGCCATTCTGTAGCTCCGCTAGTTCCATTTTTTTATTGGCCCTAGAATCTTTGGTGGCATCTAAAACAAAAAAAAATACGTAGTGTATGTAATACAAGCTAGTTAAAGTTTGGGGCTCATACGTATATATACGCTCGTATACGCACCATGATTTGGGGCTCGTTTCACAACCATCGCCATATTAAAATTCTGCAAACTAAAACCGGTCTTTGATAGTCCGAAATTAGAGATTTAATGCATAAAAATAATGTTTAAAACACAATGTATTTCATTCGTATAGAATCAGAATCGTTCTAAGCGAACTCAAACTCTAATTAAAAGCCAAAGACATATCTTCCAAATCTTATAGAACCGAGAAAACACGAACACCTCTGTTTCACATCAGCTCGCATATACAACTGAACCACAAAGCTATATTGGCAACAGGAGTTATTAAACTAGTTGTTAAAATTGTTCCTGTTAGAATGTTTGCGATATATGAAAAGATACCAAGGGGGCTCATATTATATAAATGGTTCATATCGCCACCTTTAACTCTATCTACATCTAATAAATGGGAAATACTATTTCTTTTTGAGAGTAAAAATTTGAGTGTTATGACTAGACCTCGGAATTTTACGCACAAAAAGGTTTGATTTAGGCACCTAAAATATGCAACAAAATTACGAAATTAGGCACTAATAGGCATTAAAATTGACGTTTGAGGCACTTAAAATAGGTTACAGAATGACTAAGCCAGGAAAAAAATAGACATGGAAAAGTTATATTTCTGGCATGTAGAACTTATCTCAAAAGGATTAAATAAAGCAATTTTCATTATGTAGGAAAAAGTGTGTTTACATTTATGAGAGAGACTACAAGCATATTTTATTCACTTTCATAATTAGCAATATAGTATATAATCAATATTTTCTCCAGATTTTCTACTATAAGGCTGTCTTGTCTATTAAAATAATTTTTAAGGCTGAAAATGAAGTTTTTACTGACATAGATTTATGGGAGCAAACAAATTTAGTTACATTTCTCATGCTCACGTCTCCTGGAAATTTTTCACTCGTCCCTTTTCCCCACCCCCCAAAAGAACTTGTACCACACGACCCATTTAAACACTGAACAGTATTTTGTAATATACGCCTGTCCGAGAGCAGGCTTTTGCCTGGCCTGTCTGTCGCTTTCCTCGACTGGACTTCGCAGACGACGCGTTGCAGTGATAAGCCTCAGCCTGCGAACAGCTCAGCAACATCAGGGGTGGGTGCAATTGCCCAAGAAGTGCGTGCTGATCGGAGACGAGCGTGAAACATCATTATTATGTTGAGTTGCAGGGCTCTTTTTGTTCGGTATTTTGAGTGAAACATTTCGGTGCGTTGTTCGATCACACAATATTTGCATTTCGGAAATGTTTTTGGTTTCCGTAAAACGAATTTCAAAATTTAGCATTTAAAATACGATCGTTCTTGAAAATCACTTGTTTTAGGCAAAAACATATTAAAATAGACATCAACCGCCCTTTTAGGACATTTTAGGCATATTAGATGCTTTCAGAACATCTATTTTCTCATGATTCGCAAACATCTGCAATTACTTCTGCAGAGACCACGGAATTATGAAAACGTGCACAAAATTCACTTCTCCTCATAGCTCGTCATACGCAGTTTTTAACTGTTTTTGACGTAAATAAATAAAATAATAACTTTTCACAACATCCTAAATAGCATTTGTCCTAAAATCAGAGGTCTAGGTATGACTCATGATTTTAGGCATTGAACTGTTTAATTTCCAAGTAAATAACGTTTAAAAGTAATATGTAATTGAAAAAGGATTAATTAATAACGGATATTCAAAATAACGCTGAACACTATACCGCGCGTTTTATAATACTGAACTTAAGTTCACCAATTTATTAATGTATATTATTCGCTCAGCTTAAAAAAATGATTGTTTGCTTCATTATTATTACATTTCTTCTCAAAATGCAGAACAAAATAAATATTTTATATATAAATCTGAAGCTCTGCGAAATGAAATGAAATACATTTTTTTTAAATTTGTCCCAAGATTGGGGGGGCAGTTGCCCCCCCCCTTGCCCCTCCCCTGAATCCCGCCTCTGCTGCTATAGATCTCGTTAGTAAACGCATACAGCGCTTTTATTTGTGGCACAATCTACGTCTTCATCTAGCTAAGAAATACACTACGACCAGCAAGCCACATAGTAAAGGTTCCACGTCAAAATACTGCAATGAGTTAGCTTAGTTCAATATATTCAAAACTTGAACTAATCAATTGATATTTTATTTGGAACTATTTACATGATATTAATTGAATAATCTATCAAATATCTCTTTGACTGTACTTTTCACTCATTTCGGAAAAGAATGGTACAAGCAGTTTTCTGTGACACTCATTACCCCTCTCTCATCTCGCCATTTACGAAATTCCCTATATTCTTTTTCATATCCCTTTTGATTTTAATGAGAAAATGAATTGCTTCTAATGTACCATGCGAAGTTTCCATATTTACATATTGTCTTCTATTTCAATATCCAATACATCGATATAACATGACATTCTCGTTACAATTAACAAAACACAAGAACGATGTTGAACAAGTATGTGGCCATGCTAACAGAAGAAATTATCAAATATAACCACACTCATTTCATGTCAGTGATATTATTTAACTACAGGAAAATGTGCATGAAAAATAGTCTGGAATAAAATACTGTACATCACACAGCAAAAGTCCCTTTTCATTACTAGACAGGATTTCCCGCCTCGGCCTGGCAGCCTCGGCGGGTGAAGTCTCCAGTCTCATGAAAAGGTGGACTTTCTTGCCTAATGATGTAAGTTATTATTTTAGGTCCCATCAACTCTTGGCTTATTAGCGATCAAGGAAGGAGAGTTGTGCATTATATGTATACGGTACTGTAACAACAAATCAGGAACAAATTTAAGGCCTACTTGGGAATGGTAGGGAATCTTGCATAGCAAATTAGTAATGAATGGTACAAATGAATTCGAATAGGAAAAGTAAATTCAGTGTACCAGAGATTACCAGAAATATTGAATGTTTTAAGTATTACATTCGTACAGGTTAATTCTGAACGATTGCAATCTCGAGAATAATAGTTATCCGTCTAGACATGTCTTCTCATTCCCGCCTCTAGCGAACTGTCCTTGACTTGTAACGTTCCCTGGCGGCGGTAGACGTAAGCTTCTACGCACTCCAGCGCCACTCACGAGAACTATTTCCAATCCAGGGCGCGGGAAATTAAACGTATCAATTCAGAGGCAACATTTTCAAAAGACGTTTTGAAGCTTCTTTACATGTATACGAGTGGAATCAAATATCGCTTTATTTTACTCAAATTTTTAAACAGTCGCCACGATTTTATTCATGGTTTGCAATGAGAAACAGAATACACTTCTCCCTATAGCACGTCACACGCAATTTGCAACTGTTTTTGACGTAAAACAAACAAATAAAACTAATTAAATACTCTGTTAAGTGGCATAGGATGAACGATTCTTTAGAGTGGTCATGGGCATAGCTCCAGGTGTACAAGCCTTAATAAAAATTACGTCAAAAACTAAAACCAAAGAAAATAATTACATTTTTTATCATTTCGAACTCTCTAAATACTGCAACGAACACGAAAAAAATGATGACTGATATGTGTTAATTCGGAGAGAAGTTGCAGTATTAATAGTATTACGTATTCGTTATTTAGGGTGTGAAAGTATGTGTTGTCGTGGCAACACTAGTTTTATATTTGCACTAGCGTACCCGTGCGAGAACTCTCGCATGATAAAACCCACCCTTTCCCTATCCATTTGTTTATCCTTTCAATTAAGAAGAAAAGTTGGTAATGAAACATGTTTATTTTTTTATGTATAAATATAACTTCTAATGTACTTGCAGAATATCAAACAAAAATAACAATACAATTCATGTTGGAAACAAATTTTCAATAAACGTTTATTCAGCATTATAAAGAGATGTTCTCGGAACAATTCATACTTCTTTAAAAATAACTTTGAACAAATTATTCACTCCTCCTTGAGAGTTAACTTTTCGCTTTCCTTGATAGTCACAAACATAATAGAAAAGAAAGAAAGAAAAGTAAGAAGAAAGAAAAGCAATTAAGATCTTCAGAAAGCAAAGTAGTAGTGCGTAAATACCGATGGAGCAAGTACAACCCTACTCTTTGCAATATTACTTGAATTTCCTTGATTTGTTATGAGTAATAGAGGGGGTTTTGGAGAGTTCAGGGTGCCAGCTTGCTGGGGTGCGAAAATTGAAAAATTATTTGTGTATTAAAAAGTATTGGAATATTTTCAGCGTTCTTACGTACTTCAAGAAAAGCAATTCCGAGCCAAAAAATAAACTAATATTTTCACCTTTGAGTACTAAATACAATTTGTTACCATTGGAAACAATTTAGTAGGCTTAGACTTCACTTCGGTACACGGGAATGTTATTCAAACGATGTTTGCATATTGAATATCTCAACGAACCGATACCTCGAGTTTAATATCGAACAGTGTATTATTTACAATATGAGTTTGCAGCTGGGCGTTGATGTACATACTTCCAGACACCACCAATATTTAAATTGTGCCTTTGGACTGCGAATGTTGGCAGTTGTCGAGTGACTTCCCATTCTCTCTATAGAAATTTCTATTTACTTGCTTTTTTTTTAATTAATTCACGTAGTATTGTAGGCCAGCGCGATTTGATTTTTGTTTTTCATTTCTTTCAAGCTATTTTACTTTAGCTAATTTAAAACGTTTATTCTTTGTGTTGTGCCATATACAAGTTTTCCCCTACTACCTCTGCGTACCCGTGCGAGAACTCTCCCGTGTTAGACCCTATGGTAGATCCCTATCCATATATTTCCATTTTAAGAGGGGAAGTAGTTAACGAAACGTGTTTATTTGTTTAAAAATATATAAAAGTAACTTGCAATGTACTAACACAATATCAAATAAAATAAAAACAATGCAATTGATGTTTAAAATAAATTTTCAATAAATATTTATTCAGTATCATGGAGAGTTTTCTTGGAACAATTCACAGCACTTCCTTAAAGACAACATTTGTACTAATTATTCTTTGACAGCTAGCTTTTAGCTTCTCGTGAGTCACAAAAATATTAGGAAAGCTTTTTACTTTTGAGAAAGTTACATGTCTGAACCCGCTTAAAATTTCATCTAATGATAACGAAAATACTGGTACAGGTAAAACACAGTCTTCACTCTTCTCTGTGAACCCACATCCCTCCTCAATTAGGTACACAGCACTTAGACACCGGTAAAACGTTAATTGATTGGTTTCACTACACGCATAAGAAACAATCTTCATAGATAGCAAGCAACTATAACAGTACTTCTAGTTGTTGCTGGAGAGCAAATCTTGAATTAATGTTTATCCAAATAAACCTCGTCAGACTGCACAAACTACGGTATTAACAGAAAGCGTAAATAAAGATTGTCAAATCTAAGCCTTCTAAGCGTGTCGCCACAAAAATTGCTACCTGCAGGAAGGGCTGAAATATTGAGGTGATGCGGGTTGCATTTTACATGAATATTTCGATGCGTTTTTTTTGAAGAAAGCATCCATAGTTTTAAAGTCAAAAAGGAATTCGTCAAGTCTCCGTAAAATTCTCTTTCGTTACAGCCCTCATTTATAAAGATTGGTTGCGTGTGAGAGCCGGAACGCAAAGGTATACTACTGAAATAATACAGGAGACGATAATTGTGAGTGAATTTCGCTTTAAAACAAAACAGTTCCATTTTTGTACAGCAGGGAATGTCTTTCAAAGACTTTTGAGCATAACACTCCTTAAATTGTTTTTTAATAAGTAAACCATGAAAAATCGTCTCCTGTATTATTTCAGTAGTATACCTTTGGGTTCCGGCTCTCACACGCAACCAATCTTTATAAATGAAGGCTCTAAAGAAAGAGAATTTCACGGAGACTTGACGAATTTCACTTTGACTTTAAAAATATGGATGATTTCTTTAAAAAACGCAGCCAAATATTCATGTAAAACGCAACCCGCATCACATGTCAACATATTTCGGCAAATAACTCATAAACGAAGCATTTTAGAGCCTTAAAATGTAAAATTTTGAGGCTATAAGCCTCAAAGAAACGTTTTTCATATCATGATCTATAAGATAAGATATTCTCCGATCCTTTTCGGTTCAACGCTTCAATACTATCAAGGCCACCTCAATATTTCAGCCCTTCCTGCTGGTAGCAATTTATGGGGCGACACGGTTAGAAGGCTTAGATTTCGCAATATTTATTTACGCCTTCTGTTAACATCGTAGTTTGTGCAGTCTGACGAGGTTTATTTGGATAATCATTAATTCAAGATTTGCTCTCCAGCAACAACTAGAATATTATAGTTGCTTGATACATATACCCTATGAAGATTGTTTCTTATGCATGTAGTGAAACTATTCAATTAACGTTTTTTCATGGTCTTAATGTGCTGTGTACTTAATTGTGGAAGTATGTGGGTGTTCAGTGAAGAGTGAAGACAGTGTTTGTGTTTTACCTGTACCAATATTTTCGTTATCATTCGATGACATTTTCAAGTCAATAGGGTTCAGACACGCAGCTTTCTCAAAAGCAAAAAGCTAATATTTTTATGACTATCACGAAAAAATAAAACCTAACTGACAAAGAATATTGAATAATTACTTCAAATGTCTTTAAGTAAGTTTTGTTTGTTAAGTGTCGTTAAGTAAGTTCCAAGCAAATTCTCCATTCTCCATGAATAAATATTTATTGAAAATTTCTTTTACACATTAATTGCATTGTTTTTTATTTTTATTTGTAATTGTGTTAGTACATTGCAAGATACCTTAATAGATTTTAAACTAATAAACACGTTTCGTTAACTACTTTCCCTCTTAGAATGAAAATGGAAGGATAGGGATGAGTGTAGTGTCTAACATGCGAGAGTTCTCGCACGGGTACGCAGAGGTAGTGGGAGAAAACTTGTGCTATGGCACAACACAAAGAACAAACTTTTTAAAGTAGCTAAAGTAAAATAGCATGAAATAAATGGAAAACAAAAATCAAAACGCGCTAGCCTACAATACTACGTGAATCAATTAAAAACCAACTCAATTTAAAATTATAGAAAGAATAGTGCAAGTCACCCGACAACTGCCAACGATCGCAGTCGAAACGCACGATTTAAATGTTGGCGGTATCTGGAAGTATGTACACCAACGCCCAACTGCAAACTCATATTGTAAATAAAACACCGTTTGATATTATAGTCAAGGTGTCGGTTCGTTAAGATATTAAAAATGCAAACATAGTTTGAGCAACATTCCCATGTACCGAAGTGGGCTTACTAATGCCTACTAAATTGTTTCTAATGCTAACAAATGGTATTTAGTACTCAAAGGTGAAAACATTAGTTTGATTATTTTTTGGCTCGGAATTGCTTTTCTTGAGGTACGTAAGGACGCAGAAAATAATTCAATACTTTTTAGTATACAAATAATTTTTCAATTTTCTCATCCTGACTCTCCAAACCCACTAGATTCTTCATAGCAAATCAAGAAAAGTTAAATAATATTGCAATGAGTAGGTCTGTTCTTGCCCGATCCGGTATTTTCGCACTACTTTACTTGGCTTTCTCAAGAGTAAAAACCTTTTCTATTATTTGACTATCAAGGAAAGCGAAAAGCTAACTCTCAAGGAAGATTGAAATATTTCTTCAAATGTTGATTTTAAAGAAGTATGAGTTGTTCCAAGAACATCTCTCTATAATGTTGAATAAACTTTAATTGAAAATTTGTTTCAAACATCAATTGCATTATTTTGTTTGATATTCTGTAAGTATATTAGTAGTTCCTCTCCTTTATGAAAAGGATAGACAAATGGATAGAGAAAGGGTGGGATTTAACATGCGAGAGTTCTCGCACGGGTACGCTAGTAAACGTAAAATTTCTTGGTCATATTGGCTCTTTTAATTGTTTTACTTTCTCGCTACTGCTTATGCGGTAGAGAGAAAGATATGTAATTTTAAAAACAGGATTTTCTCATAATATTTTGTGTTCTCGAACACAAATCTTTTGTGTTTTCGAAAAACTTCATTAGTTATTTGAAGCATTTTAATTCACAAATGCAGTAATGTACCGAAACAAATTGCTGCATGTGTGCATACTAACGGTGTGAGGGATCTTTCAAAAAAATTGCATTTGTGTGATTTTTGAATAAACAAAATAATATTTCACGTCATATTAAAGAGTACAATTAGCACTATCCGTTCGAAAAGCTTGAAGAAAAAATTTGCAGTCATTTATGAGAAAATGGCGTGTGAGCATTTCTGAAAATGCGGAATTTGGAGCTAGTTTTCACAGAAAACGGTTGAGTTTTCGAGAAACTTTGCAGCACTTGTACTCATAAATAAAATAATATGAACAAATCGCCGGTGCTGCAAAAATTAACCACGTGAAACGCTAGTCAATACAATTACATTTTTGTAATTTTTGAAAAAACAAAGAATATAGTGTTACGGTGTTTATGTTATCTCATAGAGTACATTTAGCGCTATCCCTACCAAACGTTCAAAGAAACAATTCGCAGCCGTTTTTGAGAAAATCTTGTTTTTGTTATTTTTTAATATTGCATATATTGTACGCAATATTGCGCGAAAAGTACTAAAATTTTCAAAAAATGCACATGACCTTAAAGAAAGAACAAATTTTCGATAACAAATTTTATTTGTCGGAAAAATCTCTATCTTCAAACTTTCAGTTGTAAGTCGCAGAAAAAATTCATTTTGCAGTAATCTAAAATTCAGAGTTAACAGTGAAATTCGGACCTACGCCACCTTTCTAAGTGCATCGTCTCCTGTATTTCAGTAGTATACCTCTCCGTTGCGGGTCTCACACGCAACCAATCTTTATAAATGATGTCTCTAAAGAAAGAGAATTTCACGGGCACATGACGAAGTTCACTTTGACTTTAAAAATATGAAGGATTTGTTCTTGGCTGTCCGGCATGAGCCGCGTCTCAGTCGGTTTTGCTGACGTTTCGGCCATCTTGCTGTAGCCTTCTTCAGAGCTATACTGCTGCCGAGAGGCTAGCGTGTCGCAAAGTCGCATTTAGTCGCGTTCCAAGAACATAATGACTCCGGCCGCGGAAGCCTACGGATCTATATGAAGGATTTGTTTTAAAAAACGCATCTAAATATCCAAGTAAAATGCGACCCGCAACACTTTGTCAAAGTTTTTGTCAAAGAACCCCTAAACAAAGCATTCTAGGGTCTTAAAAACTAAAATTTTGAGGCCAAAGGCCTCAAAGAAACGTTTTTCATAAATCGTCAACGTTTTTCACAATCTACAAGACTAGACATTTCTCGACAGTCAATTAAATTTTCGGTTCCGCGTTTCAATACTGTCAAGGCCACCTCAATATTTCAGCCCTTGCTGCTGGTAGCCACTTTTGTGACATGCTTAGAAGGTTCCTTAATCTTATATTTACGCTTTCTGTATACGCCGTGGTTTGTGCAGTCTGACGAGGTTTATTTGGATAATCATTAATTCAAGATTTGCTCTCCAGCAACTACTAGAAGCATTATTATAATTGCTTGATACCTATGAAGATGTGTCTTATGCGTGTAGTGAAACCATTCAATTGTTGGTCACAGTAACTTCTGTAGTTACGGGACTCTATGTCCGACAGCTTCGCACTTCGCGTTACTTTTCCCTGCTCTCGAGCAGTGGTACTGGGCTAGGCCTAGGGACGGTCGCGGGGTTTCGCGGCTAAGGGAATTGAAAGGTTGCCAAAGGGTTAAATTTTGTATAATAATCTTCGTACTTTAATTGTAAATACATTGTAAAACTCAAACAGAAACAGTCGTCTGTGTTATTCTTTTCTAGTACGTCACACGTGTATTTCCGTTGAAATCTTGAAATCGATTTTCCGCAGTGTTACATAACTTTCCCTCTTCTACGTGTATTACTCCGTATATACGTATGTATACGGGAAAGTAAAAATTGGAGCTCTCTTTAAGAAAATGTGGAAAATGTCCCAGGAGCTTCACTTAAAATGCTCCCAAAATTACACTAGTGTTGCTACAGAATGGTACTGACTTTCCCACATTAGTTTTTCTATTTCCTTGGGTCTAGGATAGCGTTTAGAAATTACCACATACTCGTGTCAGCTGCCATCTATCGCCACCCAAAGTACACTTTTTGACATTTTCTTAATTTTCAGTTTCCAAAAGGTAGAACGGAAATATTAATTTTAAAATATTAAAGAAAAGTAAAATCTCATTATAAATGGCAATTTTCTTTGGAAAGTATGAAGGAGAATTTCAAAATTTTCTCAAAAACGGCTCCAAAGTTTTTCTTTAAATTTCTCCTAAGAATAGAGTAAAATACATTTGAGGCGGTTAGAACCAAAGGGGTGTAAGTAACAAAACTGAGAAATATAAGGTATCTCACTCACTTTGAAGCATGAAGTGGATTGTGTTTGTAGGCAAAGGCATGCAAGATCATTCATTGATTTGGGCTGCGTTTTAATGGTGTTTCTGAAAACCACTTAACGAAACGTCGTAAGCATTTGGCGGCAAAGGGATACAAGTGCAGTTGCACCTCTTTAGCGCGAAGGAGCTTCACACTTTACCCGACGTGTCTTTAGCTATATTACTTAAAGTGGTATTTTTGTACATTTACAATGGAAGTTAGTGATGAGTTGGACAAAGAGGAAAAAATAGTGATCAAACAGGAAGCAGAAGTACTAATACAGAAGGTAATATTACTTAATTTTGTACCCGAAAAAATCTGATTCTGAATGTAACCTTTCTATTTTCCGGTCATGTATTATATGATTGTTCATGTTATCAAATGCCAAATGAGGAATTAATAGTGTTTTATTTTACATGCAGATTCACTGAGAAATATCAGCAGTATGTGTTTATACCACATGACCAGGTTAAGGTTGTGATAAGTTCCAGCCGAAAGTTATGTGCCAAACTTATATCAACAGATGATTTTGTATCGATACAATCTATGAATGATCTTGTCAAAGACAATGTTACAGGGATGCGCTATATTCAATGGTTTCATGTAGAAAAGGATCATCCATACACACTGTATTAGGAGAATACTCTAAACGAAGACATACAGTTTGAATCAGTCGACCTCAGGAAAACCAAGAAAGGACAACCACGTTCATCCACACATTTATAGTTAGTGTGTGAATCATCGCTTGCAATAACAAATGTAAAATATAAGAATCTACAGCAGTGTCTTCAGTTTATACCTCCTGTCCACCATCAGTTTTACAGGGATCAAAAACACACACTCCAGAAACAAATTGCTTCAAGATGCCATTGAAGAGCCCAGTGCTGATAGTGACGAAGACACAGCATTGGAGTCAGAATGAATTACTTGTGAAATTATTATTATTTATTGTCATTATTTATTATCATTATACTGGTTCTGAATGTCAAAACGGTATTTTCAGTTCACTCCCAATCTAATAAGCTCATAGAAAAACGGATGTAAGTGACACATTTGGTGGCAAATGGGTGTAAGTACACGCAAGCATTTTGGAAAAAGATCTTATTTCAATATGTATTAAACAAAATCCATAGAAATTGTAAATATAAGTTTGTTAATAACTAACAGATAGAATAATTACTTTAGAAATGCTTCTAGAACACTTCAGAATTTTTATTTTGATCCAAACTTTAAGGCTCATTTTCTCTAAACTAAGGTAGCGGAGGGAGTAATTGACCGTGTACCAGTAGTTGACCATTTAGAACAAAAGTCTTTTAATTAATGAGTGTTTCAGTGAAATACGTTCACAAATCGCGGAAACTTAATGTTCTGCCCTCTGGAGGTAATAATTGAAAAGCAGAGCGCATTTGGCGGCACGTGTTATTAGTTGGCGAACATTGAATGTTGATGTGTGTTTTTGCCGCTGTATCACGTTGTTTTCTTCCAGAATTTGCTATGCGAGTGTTACTGATAAACCTAACAATAAGCTGTAAATATTTTATATATCATTTTAAAATAATTGTTTGTCGAAATAATAATATCTGATAATAATTTTATGAGCTTGGTTGCATGTTTAATAACATCTGAAAATATTTAGAAGCGTGGTCAAACAATGAATCAAGAATTGATAGATTTCTAGTAATTGACCACAGTGGTCAATTACAAGGTGAAACCTTGTTTTTATTGAACTCCTAATTAACTATCTATTTCTTTGTATTAGCATCCACCAAAACATTTCTGAAAGTTCGGCACTCTGCGCAAAGAAGCACTCGGCGTGGATCTTACTTGATTCCGGAGATGAAAAAGTATTCAATATTTTTAATGTAAATATCTTGTAAATGCATACTAAAATTCTATTAAAATATTGTTTCGTGTCTGTACTGTGTATGTCAATATAATTTTGTTAATAAAATAACTTCTTTATTTGTTAATTTTAATAATTATGTGGTCAATTTATGAGGGGTCAACTACTGAAAAAACACCATGTTTGGGTGGTCAATTTCTGATTCAGAATAATTGTTTTGAAAAATCAACCCCAAAATCTGGAAAATGCAGTTTTTGTTAAATGTTGTATTGCATGTTAGCAGGAAGTATGGTAAGTAGTACAAGCTATTCAGATTATATAATTGGCAAATGTAAATAGTCAGGTGGATAGAAAATGATACATTTTTTACTTAAATGGTCAACTACTGGTACGTTTACCTTACGTTTTTGTCACTTACACCCCTTTGGTTCTAACCGCCTCATTTATTAAGGTGACATAGGTCCGATTTTCACGGTTAACTCTTGCAAAAGTTTGAATTTTATTCGACGTCTTCCTCCAACTACAAAATTGCAGATAGAGATTTTTCCTTCAAATAAAATATGTTCTTCATAGTGAGTTCTTGCTTTAGGGTCATATACATTGTTTTGAAAATTTTAGTTTTCTGGCAATATTGCGCAAAATATTTGCAATATTTAAAAAAAAAATACAAAAACAAGGTTTTCTCAACAACTGCTCCAACTTTTTCTTTAAACTGTTGGTAGTGATAGTGCTAAATGTACTCTATGAGGTGACATAAATTCCATATAGCTCTATTATTTTCTTCAAAAATTGCAAAAATGTGATTTTTTGGACTTGTGTCTCATGTCGTTAATATTTACATTATTGGCGATTTGTTCGCTTTAATATATTAATGAGAACATGTGCTTTAAATAATGTCAAGTAAATTTTCTCGAAAACTCAATTGTTTTCTGTGAAAACCGGCTCAAACTTCCGAATTTTCAGAAACGCTCAAACGCCATTTTCTGGTAAATGGCTCCAAATTGTTTCTTCAAACTTTTCTAACGGATAGTGCAAATTGCACTCTTTAACATGATGTAAAGTTTATTTTGAGGTATTTTTTTGTTTTTTCAAAAATTACACAAATGTAATTTTTTGAAAAATCTCTCACAACTTTAATATACACATTACCAGCAATTTGTAAACACTTTTGTATTTGTGAGTTAATGTGCTTCAAACGACTTCAAATGAAGTTTATTGAAAACTCAAAAATTTTCTGTGAGAAAGAGCTTCAAATTTCGCATTTTTAGTAGCGCTTAATCGCCATTATCTTAAAACGTCTCCAAATTTTGAAAAGAAAATTGCCAAAACGATGTTTTTTTTAATATTTTAAAATTAATATTTCCCTTCTATCATTAAGAATCCGAAAAATTAAGGAAATGTCAAAAAAAATTTACTTTGGGCGGCGATTGATAGCAGCTGCCAAGAGTATGCGGCAATTCCAAATAGCTAGCCCAGATCCTAGTAAATAGAATAGTAATACGGGAAAGTCTGTGCCATTCTGTAGCACCACCAGTTTTTCTTAATTTAGCAACTGGATTTATTCACTTTTCCATTATCACGGCCCGTCAACGAATTTTTTTCAGCCGAAAATTCGCCATTTTTTCGTGCAGCATTACAAAACTTTCCCTATACTCAGAGGCGTATCTAGGTATTCAGGCGCCCATGGCAAGCATCAAATTTGCGCCCCTGTCAGGATTCTTTAAATGAGGGGTGTTGTTATTTGTTATGGCGGGTATTCTCTAATTAGCGCCCCTGGTGAGTGGCGCCCATGGCACGTGCCATGTCTGCCATACCGTAGATAAGCCTCTGCCTATACTACGTGTATTAATCCATATATACGTACGTATACGGGAAAGTAAAAATGTTTTCAAAATCGCAGAGCTTCGGATCGGGCCAGATGGACCGGGGAATATTCATTTTGAGAAAATTATATGAACAGTTTAGGCACTAGTGTTGTGCACAGACGGACGGATAGACAGATGCACGGATGTTCTGAAGAAAAGCAAACACTTTTCGATACCAGGGGACCCCAAAACGTGAATTTCCTTTGAAATCTCGAAATAGATTTTCTGCAGAATTACATAACTTTCTCTATACTAAGTATATTACTCCGTTTATACGTACTTATGCGAGAAAGAATAAAAAAAATTCTTAATTTACGGAACCAGTTAAGCAAAAAAATACTCTGAGGCCCTGTTGTGTGATTTTATGTTTGATATGCAAGTGAAGCGTTTAAAAACGTTGCCTACAAATAGAAACTATGTATTGTGCGTGTTCTTAAAATTTTGAGATTATGTTAAACAATGTACGTTGTCTAAAATGTTGCGCAACCTCACTTTCAAATTCTTTGACAAGTGCCGAACAAGCACTCATCTGCGCTTCATAACCAATCCACTTTCTCACCGAGTACTTTTCTTCTTTTGAAAAGAAGCTTATTAAGTAACAAAAAAAGTCGCCGCTACTCTTTTCTTCACCTCCATCTTAAAGGCTGATTTACACGTTGCCAGTAAACGTGGTAGTTGAGGTTGCCAGTTAGTTTACTGGTATGCTCACTCGCTCCCCCACTACGACGACCCTCCGTCTCCCAATACGTCTGTACATTGGGTTTTTACTTAACGGGGATCAACGTAAGCTTTTTATTATTATTATTATTATTATTATTATTATATTATTTATAAAAATTACTGGGAATCAGACGCCTTCTTGAATAACGGAAGAACAAATTGACTAGTTTGACTGGTTATACACAGCATCGGAAAATTTGTGGGATATTTTTTACCAGAACGCGAGGCCAGAAATGCCGCATTTCTGTCAGTTGAAAATAAAAAGGGGATAAATAACTTCTCCAATGCATATTAAGTGAATAATATAAAATGTTCATGGAAAATTGCTTTGCACACTGTTGCTTGCGCGTCAAATACTATCAACAGCATGTCACACATGCTAAGAGCAGCGAGAAAAATATCTCATCTTGCATGCCATTACTAGCACTGTGTAAACAACTATTGACAGTCGCTCAGAGCACTAGCGCTGTCTAGGTGGTGTAATTGGCACACCAGTATTGGCAGCGTGTAAATCAGCCTTAACTCTCGCATCACCATCGCGAGCCTACTGCTCTCCAGTGGAAGACTTGTGAGAGGTAATCTCGAAAGGGTAGGGCGAGTGCACTCTGGAGAGGCAGAAATTTCTGCGAATCGCTCGCAGGTGGACAGGGTACCACGAGTTTATGTCGTGACTAGCTCGCGTAAGTTACTCTCTAGTGGACACGTGCCTTTAAAGTAATATTTCGGCTCTACCATTAAGAAACCGAAAAATTGAAGGAAATAAAATTGAAAAAAATGTACTTTGGGTGACGATAGATGGCAGCTGGCAAGAGCATGTGGCAAGAATGTACAGCTGGCCCAGACCAAAGAAAATATAAAACTAATACGAGAAAGTCTGTGTCATTCTGTAGCACTAATTTGTATTAATTTAAGAATGAAAGATTTACTCAATAATATTGTAACTTGACATACGATTATCGAATAAATCTTCATGAATTTTAATATCCTTAAGTATTTATAACATAAATATTATTAACTTTTTTGTAAATTTTAAAACTGATAACCGTAAATTTATTTACATTAAATATTAACTACTTAAAATAATGATTTAGAATACCATACTATCTGAAATAAATTTAAAATGTGCAAGCCACATTCTAGTTAGTGGTTCACAAAGTTCGGGTTTCAGTTCCTCTAATTTTAATGCTTAATTGCAGCCATTGCTGATAAAAAAAGCTGATCCTTTCGATTACACGTGAATAAGAAAAATGTTCTACTTTTCTTTCTAGTTAAAAGTGTAATGCCCACTAAAACATTCAAGGTTCCATTAACAACCCCTCGTATAAAAGATAATAACACCAAACAATACTACTTTGAAAACGTTTATTTCTTAAAGTGTTGAATTTTCGTTCGTGTACTCTGTTCTACAATAAAAATATGTTTTTGTACTTGAATATCTTAAATTGAATTGCATGATATCTTCATAAACTGAGGCCAAACTTTTATACTGTGTTATTACTCCCACGTAAACATAGCTTATTTTGTAAAGGTGCAAACATGAAAGGTGCAAATCTGGAAAATAAATCCCTCAATTTTAAGTAAAACACTAGCAAGAATTTAGCTCTTGCATTTAGAGATTTACTGGTGGGACCACGAAATATAAATTTGCATGTTTCCGAAGTACAAATTATCAAATGCAAGAATGCGAGAAGAAAAGAATTTGCATTTTTCTTGAAACCATTTCAGAATTACTTTTGTTTGTCGAGCACATGAATATTATACTAAGTATACAAAACAGAGCGCAGTGTCCATTCGCGATTTGGTGATTGTTAAATTTTTGCTCACTAACAGATGAATGGCAAAAAACTGCTTTTGTTTTACTTCCTCTTAACATGCTAGTCTGAGAATATTAATGTAGGGCAGAGATGTGCTGAAGACGGCGTGAAATACTGAAGGTAGCAGGTATCTAAATTTTCAAGGAAGTGAATTAATTCGATATTTGTTCCAGCGGGTAACAATGTTTGCGGGGAGCAATGAAGACCCAATACTCTCCTGTCCCTACAACAAGTCGCATCAGATTCTAGCATCCAGAATGCAATATCATCTAGCAAAATGCCGAAAGAATCATCCATCGACAAATATCATTATTTGTCCATTGAATGCAGCTCACCATGTTCCAGAGCCTGAGATAAACTATCACATAACTGTGTGCAGTAGCAGACGCATTGTGGAAGAAATAAAATTTCAACCACAGGAAATAGATTCCACCAAGAAAATAATATGCAATGCAAACAATCTTCGATTACCGGACAATGAAGAGAACTGGGACTTCGATTCGAAAAATGCGTCATATTTGCAACTCAGAAAGATTGAAGATAAATGTATTTTCAGGTGCTTGCAAGGAGCTACAAAGTCAGAACGTAAGACTTTCAGAATGTCAGAAAGACGTAGACTGCAGAATCTGAGACAAAAGAGAGGATAAACCACATCTGGATAATATTCAATAGTAAATCGTCACAATGAATGGATACGTGAAATGAAAGTAAAGTACTCTGCTTTTATTCGTGAAACGGACTATCAATGAAGCGAAAGTGCGTGTTTTAAAGTATACACGCCACAAAACAAAATACGTTTTCAAGAGTCTGCCGGTGATGAAGCTGAAATAAAACTAGTGAAATTTTCAAATGAACTCTATGGAACTGAACCTCAAAATTTCTTTGTCAAAGTTATTAGGGATTAATTTATAAATTTGTTCACAAATAGTGTACCAAACACATGTGAATTAAAATATTTTTGTACAAAACGTAGTCCGTTCCAGTTCGTGGAGCCATCAATAAAGCAACGTAAAGGATACTTTTGGTATTTTTACCCCAATTCTTTGAAAAGCTCTAATGGTAAACATTAAAAGGATATGATCAAAGCAGATCAAGACAGTGTGTTTATGTATTAAAAAAGATATTTTGACAGACACAGTTCTTTGTTTTGCTGAGTGACAAAATTTTAATACGAAAAAAGTAAGAGATTCGATTCATAATTTTTACTAAAATGTTAACATCAGCTTTTATTTCCATATAGTTGTTAAAATTTATTTTCACGATTAAAAATTTACTTTGATAAAAATTATTTATGACCAAATAATTTGCTTGTTGTTGTTAGGGAAATGTAGAGTGTTTAACCAAATAGATGATTTGATCTGTTTTCTTATTTTTTAACTGAAGTACTCACTTAAAATTTAAAAGATTTGGACCGGTTTTTTTGTTCTGATTATATATTTGGTTTAATGTATGGAAACATATTTAGTTTCCCGACCAACAAAAAACATAGTATTTTAGGATCAGAAGACGAAATTGAAATTTGAGAAACATTCTTAACGACAGTTCATAAGTGGATTAATTTCCATGAGTTGCCTAATTAAAATAAAAAAATCATTACAGTAAAAAGCCCGACGTGTTCAATTTAAAAACTTGTTTTGGAATTAATTTATTATTTAAGATCTAAATTATAATAATGAAGGGGTAAGCGGCAAATGTTATTTCGTTTTCTAAATAAAAAATATTTCAAGGCCCTAAATATAATAAATGCCTTGAATTTATACATCAGTTTCGAGTGTCGTTTTGTTTTTGTCTTGAAATTAGATTAAGATTATCACGTAAGTTACGTAGCACTTTCTGTTTAAAACGTGAGTATATTTAGAATGACTATGTACTATTGTGTAATGTTCACTGGGCTTTGTGAAACTATGATCGGGTATTATTGTCTGGATTGAATTAAGAAGTTTTTCTTGAATAGACAATATTATTGCTGGTTTTCCACATGGTTCAATTAAAAATGTTTAGGAAATGACTATTATTCGAGACTGTCTGGAAAGTAGCTCATTGTTGTACTGTTATATGACAATAAATTTGTTCACTTGTTCACATTTTGATAAAAGCGTCCTATAATGAATTTTCCCTAGCTACTTTGTCACTAACTTATCTCCATGTAACTGCTGCCCAAGAAGAACCAAGGAGTCTTGCATTATATTAAAAGTTCGTGTCACAGTGTTGGTTAACCTATTACAGGTCTCGTTGTCAACGCACACAGCGCTTTTGTTTGTGGCACAAGCTACATCTTCATCTAGCTAAGAAACACACTACTACCAGTAAGACACGTAGTAAAGATACCACGTCAAAATACTACATTGAGTTAGATTTCAATATATTCGAAACATGTACTTATCAATGGATATTCTATTTGGAACTATTTACATGACTTAAATTGAACAATCTATTAAAGAGCTGTTTGGCGGTAATTTCCACACATTTCTGAAAATAATGGGAGAAGCTCGTTTTCTATGACACTTCTTATCCCTCTCGCATCTCGCCACTTACCAAATTCCCTGTGTTTCACAATCTATCTTTTGATTTTAATGGAAACACGCAAACAGTCGCCGCTCTTGCTTCTAATTTATCGGGCGGAATGCACATAATTTCCAAATTATCCTCCACTAGCAAAATACCCGGCGTTAACCGATCTTTCTTCATTTCCAATCTTTGTGAAATTGGAAAAAGATCAATTTTATATAAATTACAGTGTTTAAGATTATTTGTAATGTAATCGGTTCAAATTTTAATAAAATGCTACAATTTTCTTACATTTTATTTTACAGAACATTGCTATTATTCGTAGATTCTAATCTGCTCTGCTTTACTCAGGTTTTCAAAATTTAATTACAATCTCTATTTAAATGGCCGTATTTTTTGGAAAATTTATTTCTAGAAATACAATTTTTCAAGCAAATATTCAACTATCTGATAAAATTAATATAATATAATTAATTAATATATGTTTAATTAATGAAATATGTTTAATGAATATAAATCTAATTAATATGTTAACGCCAACGTCAATAAACAGCTCGGTCAGAGCTCGAAGTCGGAACTGTTTAAGATTAGAAACGCATTATTGAACAAATACAATGAATCAATGATACATGCATTGCACTGCACATTGACTGAGACGACTGTACGCACTCCACCTACGGTGTGTTACGATCACTTCTGTGTGAACGAATTTACATTTTTTTTTCTTTTCATTAACAATTTGAAAGAAAGTTACCAATGGTGTTACAAAATGTTCATTTAATGATTTAACGATTAGAATTTAAAAGTTCAATAAAATTTTTATCATATTGCGTGATCTTAGGCACCACTCCAGGCCTCTAACGGAATATAGGTACCAATCTCTTATGTTAGCAACCGGCGATAAGTAATGATCTGGGTGTATTAAGTGGTGCAGGGCATCAATTGATGTCGTTGCAGTGTCTCGGACCGGGAGGGTTTGAGTCCCAACAGGACCAGCCGATGATTGGGGGGAGGGGGCATCGTGGATTTTTTTAAAATAATAAACATATTTGTTATTATATTGTATATTATTTATATGATACCATATAATACTGTAGATATGATACCATACAATATTATTGTTTAAATAATTACATAATTCGAACATAAATATTTAAATCAATTTTGCTCAATAGAAGAAGTTAAACGAAAACTAGGATTTTCTGAGGGGAGGGGCATAACCACCATGGCCCCCATCAGCTCCCCATCCTCTGCATCCTCCCCCCAGACGCTTCACCGCGCCGGACACCCAGTGCAACGCACTCGCAGTGTCACGAGGAATACGTCTGCCTTCCGGGCTAGTACTGCGACCGGATGCTACGCGAGGCAATCCGAACGCGAAGTTCTTCAGCCTGTCATCTCTTCTCTGCTCTGCGCGGTCACGTGATCGCCCACAGCCTCCTCCTGAGTGTGAAGGTGGCCATTCAGCCAACACAAGCACGCCCTCGCACCCAGGGGAGGGTCACTACTCCCCCTCAGCTGGCCCTGTTTTGCCCCTACGCCCTTGGTCCCCCTACGCATTTCAACGCCCGTTAACGCGTCCAGAAATCTGGCTGCCAACTATAAACTACTACTAACTAACTATAACTGATGTTACAATACTTTCGTATACGAGAGAGTGAAGCCTCCAACCGATAGGTTTGGGATGAGCATTGGGTCCAGATTCACAATTACCCAAAACACTCGCGTCTCAGAGGGCAAGTCGATAATTCAAATTTCGCCCCTGGCGATGAACCACATTTTGTTGGCTTTTTCGATACGTTACAAGACATCTTTATAAAAATCTTGCGATGACTACGCAAAAATTTGCTCGCCTCCGAATACGTCACACAAATTATATTTTCAGTGTAAACAAGGAAATGGAAGTCTGAAAGAGGTGACCCGAGAGTATGTAGCAGGAGGTGACAGCTATAGTAATTAGTAAAACTAAAAATGATTTAGAGACTGATTTTTAATCAAGACTAGAGAGAGATGAAATAAATTTTAAGAAAGAAAAAAAAAGTTTTCAAAATGATAATTAAGTCTAATAAAGCATTTACTAGGTCACAACAAGCAAAATAAAACTTGGTTAGAATGTTTTATATTCTAGTACACAAAAATGCTTTGAATACGTTCATTAGAACAAAATAAGACTTTTTCCTAAACACTGTGGAGGTCAAATGCATTTCTACTTCACATAATAGTACTTCACATATAGTACATATTCAGGGAATGTACCAAGCTGTCACGAATAGGTATTACCAACCTACTCTTTATTACACTATCCGTCCTTCGATACAAACAACGTTGACTGAGATTAGGGGAATATGTCGGGCCAGCAAATTGGTTTGTTTTCTTTTGGCGAAGAACCCGCCTTCGAATGCTGATCTAACGTGGCATTCTTTTGTTTTTATGAACTGTCAAGTCGTTTGTGTTTGCATGTGTTCAATTTGAAGAGACTTGGTAGTTCCGAATACACAGAATTAGCGAAATTGTGTGAAATTGTTTTATAGGTTCTGTCTGTTATTTGTTATCAGATAGTTTGGTTATGTATTCTATTGTTCACTGAAACAAGCACAGAAGCCAACTTGCCTCAAAAAATAAGTTATTTACATATAATCACTATCGACAGATATATATTTTAACAATGTCCACCGAGGAAGATCTGGAGTTGAGAGACCTAGTCACACAGACTCTTGAGAGCAATGGTGTATTGTCGAAAATAAGGGTAAAATAATTGTGGAACAGTATAAAAATGTTAATATTTATGGTTACTTTCTACTACATTTAAACATGTTTTGTTTAGGCTGAACTACGGGCTAGTGTTTTCTTAGCGTTGGAAGAACAAGATTTGTTGCAGGTAGGAACAAAATATTTATTTAAATACTTTTGCTGATAATATTGTTGTAACTGTAACACTTATTTTCAGACTGAGAATTCTTATGCAAATAAAACATTCAAGAACTTTATTAAAACTTCCGAAGGCATGCTCCTTACACAGTTAGTGCGAGAATTTCTTGAATTCTTTGAGCTGGATTTCACATTGTCAGTCTTTGATCCTGAAACCAGTTACGGAAAAGATTATGAATACATTGGAAGAAATACATTACTGAAGGAGTTGAAAATGAAAAATGTGAATGGTTAGTTGGTACTTAATTATACAATACTTCTCCTCTATTACTTTGTATTCAAAAATTTCAAATTTCAGTTACCATTTCTGAAGCAGTAAATGGTAGGTATACAGTAGAAATTATGACAAGAAACAATATTATTGAAGTGAATTAGCTGTATGTACTTAGTTATGAGATAAACCATAGACTTTTTATTGCATTGTAAATATTTATATCATGGTTTATTACAATAGAGGAAAGTACGCAAACCCAAGCCCCCATTTTGTTTTCGGATATTTTTAAATCCAATTTTCTGCACAATTAAATCAAAATGGAATATTTTTAAATCCAATTTTCTGCACAATTAAATCAAAATGTATGCAATGCATACCTTGCTTAGTTATACAAATGTTTTATTCCACTTATAATTATTGGCCAAGTAGATTAAGAATAAAGTTACTTTTTCGTAAACATTGCATTTTGTGGATTTGTAAAGGTTTCCTAATGTGAGCTCCACCCCATCCCCCCATGCAAACTTTGTAGGAAATGGGTAAAAATAAATGAAATAACTGCAAATAAATTGAACTCAATATAATTTTACAAAAATACAAGTGTAACATCTTATTCATTAGAAATTGTCTTATATGTATTGGACATAGTGTATATATTCCAGTGTGACAGAAACCACAAGTAAAAGCACCTTTTGCCATCCCCGCACATTCTGCATGAGCCATTCACACATTCCACAGAGTAAACACATTGTGTGTATCACCCATAGTTCTCCTAGAGCCCTCTGAAAATTTTACATGGCAAAACATGCACTCTGCATCTTCTTCACCTGGGAGAGAAGATATCCCCGGTAGGACTTGCAATTCAGAAGAGCCAGAGGACATGTAGTTTGATTCCTCGCTGAAAGTGGAATCTTACTTCTACTTTTTATTTAATTTCAGAATTCTCTTAAATCTCTCTTTTTTCGACTTCTCTGGGATTAAATTCTGAATTTGTCTTTTGATCTCTTTCTTCTACCTGTCCTCTCAAACTGATAGACTTCAGAATAGGCTCTTGCTTTTTATTAGCCTCCTAAGGTACAAAAAGTGCCAAAAACCATAATTGTTTTTATTTTACAAGAAGATAAATTGGGAGTCTGCTTTGGAGGGCTCGGGTTAAGCACCAGCATGTTTATACTCAAATGCCAATTACATTTTTACAATGCAAGTAAAATAAATTACATTACACTACATCAAAAGCTTGAAATGTCCCCTTCAAAATAGTGTAATGGTTAGAAGACTTACCCGTGAAGTACCAAAATCAGGCAAATGAGAATAAGCACTTGAAAAAACTTTGCTTTTCATTGTTTGCAATAATGGCCGACTGTCCTGCAACATGTAAAGACACTACCATTTCACTGAGCTGCAGTCTTGCAAAAAACTACAATTTTAGTTCATTTCCAATAGGTAACAGCACTCTACAGAGCAGTAAATCAAGAGGTTGGCATTAGGAACTGGGCCTGGTTTCTAGTACTTTTCTCTATCTGTTATACACTTATGCAGAAAACATAAATAAGTCATTTGAATGAGGCACTTTATTATTTTTCATATTATTTGCCAACTTGAACTGCTTGTTAAATATCACAATTTGTTTTTACTCTTGTTATACATTTGTTTATAATCCCCAAATTTAAGAAATCATACAATTTGGATCTTTTATTTACACATTCTTCTCATCCAGATAAATTCATTTCTCCTGTATCTGCAAACACATTTTGAGTTGTGTTGTAATAGTATAATAGTATATTACCAAAAACAAATGCTAAAGCTACATTATCCATTATATATTAAGTGATTCTTTACCCATTGAAATTTATGTTGGTCTTGTTTTTGGAGTCTAGTTTATATGAGGTTAATATCCATCTATCCAAAATAGATCTAGAAAACCAAATTAATCCAAAAATGAAGATTTATTATTGAAGTTGCCCTCTGCAAGTAGATTTTTCAAACTACATTAGAATATGATATCTACTGCTGCATCTTGAATTTGAAATTATTAAGTTGAACTATAGGGTTCTGCAAAAGTACGAAGAATGAAGTATGGAGTTCCTCACATTTCAACATTGGAATTGTTGTTGTAACTGTTATTATTAACCCTTTCGTGGGCCGTGGGAAGCATGCTTCCCACTTCACTAATATCTCTCCAGTTCCCTTCTGAAGCGTTCTTATTGCCCATACCATGTATTGTAATTTATCTTTGACTATTGGAAACGTTTCTGCCTAGTGAACTTCCCGCCATTTCCATCATTGTTGAGTTTGGAGGCCGCGTGAGGTAAAGTGTGAATGATAAAGCATTGTCGTGAGCGTACTTCTACAAGTTTTTATGGATTATCTTCCTTTTTTTATGTTTTGATGTATGTGAGAATGTGTTTGTTTTGTCATTTAGATAGATGTTTGGGTAATGTTCAATTTGTGTTCTACATATTTTTGCGGGGTAATCTGTGTATTATCATAATTATTGTATATGTGCGAAAAGTAGTTCCCTTGCTATTTTATTTGAATTTATGACTTTATACAAACAAGTTCTGAGGGGTAATTTGATAGTCCTGTACTCTAAATACAAAAATTTAACTTCTTGATGCTGATTATGACGATGCCTGAATGTCTAGGATAATCCCCAATATTTAAATTCGTGTTATCATATGCGAATTCATTTTGCGTACTATGTAGTTTCGTGTTTATTTTTGTTCATTTTCTGTGCCACTCTGTTTAGATCCATGTTTTAGAATTTTTCATAGAAAATTAATGCAAAATAAAAGAATTTTGTTAAAAAATTGAAATTTTTATATGTAGTTCATGTCAATTTTTTTCATACCCAAAAAAGGCCGTGGGAAGAATACTTCCCACCTCCTTGTATGTAATCATGGATGGTATGATTTCATTCATCAATGTAAATTCCAAATAACACTACATTATTTAATCATTTTTTCGTATCAGTTTTTACAAATTAAATCTGGATATTTTTGCCCACGAAAGGGTTAATGATAAGCCACAAGCTATATGTAATCCTATTCTTCAATTGAGATGTAGATTTGACGTAATCACCTGGGCCGTGATTAGTTGATTCAGGAGTTTCAATTTTAAAAAATTGAGTCATAACAAGCTCCCAATTTGACAATTGCATCCCAGCTGACTGCTGTCACCTTCTGTTTTAATCAGAGTATAAAACGGTATTTTTTTTTAAATGTCACTAATGTTATGTGTAAATCCAAAACTCGGGAAGCTTTAATAGAAATTGCTAAGAGAGCATTTTCAGCAACTTAGCAATATGTTTTTATATATCAACAATTGTAATCGCTGTGAAAACAGTCACAATATCTTTTCACAAGCCACATACCACTGGCGGATCCAGCAGGGGAGAGCATGCCCCCCACCAGACAGTAAAGTTTTCATTTACCTTCCTTTATTTGGCAAAACTGATTTAAATATTTATTTTTTAATTATGTAATTGTTTAAACAATAAGATTGCATAGTATCTGCAGAAATATTGTGCCATGCTGCTTCTATAGCCATCCATAATTGGGAAAGTGTTGCCAGTGCAGGATTTTGTGCACAAACTCACATATCTATTATGCTCCATAAATGTTTGATGGGATTCACTTCGGCCAATGTGAATGAATAAATCATTCGCTCAAATTGTCTAGAATGTTCTTCAAACCAATCACAAACAACTATGGCCCAGTGGCATGGTGCATTGTCATCCATAAAAATTCCATTGTTGTATGGGAACTTGAAGTTTATAAATGGCTACAAATGGTCTCCACATAGCTGAACATAACAATTTCTAGACAATGATTGGTTTAGTTGGACCAGAGGACCCAGTCTAGACCATGTAAGAACAGCCCACATCATTAAGAAGCCACCACCAGCTTGCACAATGCCTTGTTGATTACTTGGGTCCTTGGCTTTGTGGGGTCTGTGCCATACTAGAACCCTACCGTCAGCTCTTACAAAGTGAAATTGGGACTCATCTGACCATGCCACAGTTTGACCAGTCATCTAGGGTCCAATCAATATGTTCGACAAGGCCAGGAGTGGCTCTGCAGGCAATGTCGTGCAGTTAGCAAAAGCACTTGAGTCAGTCTTCTGTTGCCATAGCCCTTTAAAGCCAAATTTTGCCGCACTATCCTTACAGACAAATTTGCTGTACGTCCCACATGTCACTGTGGATCTCAGATTATTGAATTCCGGAGTGATTTCCGAAAGGGAATATCCCATGCTTCTAGCTCTAACTACCGTTCTGCTATCGAAGTCTGATAATTCCCGTCATCCAGCCATAAGCATGTCAGAAACTTTTCACATGGATCACTAGAGTACAAATGAAAGCTCTGCCAATGTACTGCCCATTTTTGACTTTTGTATGTGATTACTACTGTATATTTGCTATGCTATTCCATGACTTTTGTCACCTCAGTGTACACAGTGTTAAATGTATTGTACTCAGAAAATTCTCATAAAAATTCTACAAATGACTGTCTACACACATTATACTTTCCAAACATTCACTCACTTCTGAAATACACCATGGGTCTCTAGGGGTATGCACGAGAAACACAGGGCATTCATATTCCAAAAGGGAATTGTTAGAACTTTAGTTATGTTTGACTGATTTAAACCATGCTGATCATTCTTTACATCAATTTAGATATTTTCTAAACATTTTTCTGTACATTTTCCAAACAATTAAGTTTTGGAAGAGAAAACTCCTAAAGGATAGCAGTATTTTAAAATACAATACAATACAAATATACATAATAAAGCATTGAAGGCTTTCATGGCCAGAGTCAATATTCTTGATGTCTTCCGGGCTGATGGGCCGCTGGCAGTTCCAAGCCAATTGGACCATGGCCCATCAGCCCAGAAGACATCAAAAATAGACATTAGTATGATACTAAGCGATTGTGTCATATCTGCCAAAAAGGTATGTACTACAGAGGTTATTGCTACCATAATAAAATCCCAGTAATTTAAAGAATATGAACAAATTTTAAAATGTTATAAACAATGGAGTTTTTCCTAAAGAACACTTAATACAGGTGATGAATACCTTAACAACTAAGTAAGTTTTAGTGATACTACCTTAAAAATGGACACCATAGGATATCACGAAATGCTCAGGAAAAATTTTCATTTAAAATTGTATAATAATATAAGTATCTGCTTTGTTTATAAAGCAAAATTTTAATTACTGTAATAAGTTTTATTTAATGTAAATGTAATATTTAATGTTATGTAACATAATGTAAAATTAATAGTAGTAATTTCAAATACGTGCATTAAGTAATTGAAAACTAAGCAGCCTCTGGCCATGAGAGAGGTGTCAATTGCTTCGTTAAAGAGCCAAGGGCTCAGGAAGAATACAAAAATAGTGGAACAGTTTCAATTTTGACAGAAAAACACAAATATATTATTTTGTTAATCCACAATTTCTCATATCTGATGGTATGCCTATATTCTCAAACCCAGTGTGTTGTGGTTTACATCACAGCTGACGACATGTAACAAGGAAAAAATAACCTTCAGTATCCACAGATACTAATTCAGAAAAGCCAATTTTTGCTTCTCCAGAACCTCATTTTCCACACTCAACATTAGAAATGTTGGTGCTGCAGTCCACAAGTCTACAATTTCACAATTAAAATTCTAAAAATATTTGCAATGCAAATATACATGTGAGATTGTGAATGTATGTAAACATGTACAACATTATAGTAGTATGTTGTTTATATATATACTTGAGTTTCTGTAAAATAATATAATGTTAGAGCAAATTGACCTGTCATACTTCATTAGAAAATTTTTTTGACAAATTAATATTATTATTAAAATATTATATTTTTATTAAAAGTATTATAAAATATATTATTATTAAATATTAAAATTAATATTATTATTAAAACTTGAATATAATTTGTATGTGATTAAATGACTCAGTATTTAGGAATAATTGTTTCTGTTGCAGGAAGTAGTGGGCCTTTACTTGCTCAGATTTTAAAAATTGCTGGCAGTCAGAATGAACCTGATAAAGATTCATCTAAAGAGGTATGTAGTAAATTATTCTTGAGATATTTTGAAGAATTACTATATAATAACACGTGTTATCTGAAACGTGTGTTTGATTTATGTGTTTAATTATTTGCTTTATGTGATTTGTGTGTTTATTTTTTTTTACTTTTTCTCAACATAATTTGTCTATCTACAACATAATTTCCTGCATGAGTGTGTTGTTAAGTTTGAGTAACTGGAACCAGATAGATTTTTTTTCTGCATTTTATTCATTTCAGTTAAGGCTGCAGTTTAAGGCATATATACACACACACATACATGCACACACACACTTGCACGCACACATACACGCGTGCCCACACACACACACACACACACACACACACACACACACATGCCCACACACACACACACACGCCCACACACACACACGCCCACACACACACACGCCCACACACACGCGCGCCCACACACACACACGCCCACACACACACACGCCCACACACACACACGCCCACACACACGCACGCCCACACACACACGCGCGCGCACATGCACACACACACGCGCAAGCTAAACTCTGACACTGTTGGACCAATCTCAATAAAAGTTGGCTCCTCCACATGTTTTTTCACTCAGAAGGTTTATGTGCTGTTATTTCTGTTGTAACTCCACTACATGGCACTGTAGAACAAAACTAAATATTCACGTCGAATGCAACCCATAACCCACTCGGCACATTTTGAATCTTGAATCTATATCGTTAAATGACTCTTAAACGAGACATTCTAGGGCCTTAAGAAGTAAAATTTCCTCAAAGAAACGTTTCTCACACTGTAATCTATAGAATGAGCTCTTCTCGAACATTCTATTACACTTTTGCTGGTCTGGTGCTTCCTGATATTACCTCACCTACTCAGAGACATGCAGAATCTGCAAGTAAATGTGAATGACAGGGACAGAGACAGACAGACAGGGACAGGGTGAGGGAAGGAGGGAGAAGACGGTGAGAAAGAGAGATGTGAGGGGAAAGAGGGAGATGAAGGGCAGAACGTCTGCCAGGGTTTCCTAGGATATTTTAGGAATACACTGGACACTCATTTGCTTGGTATGATTTCAACAAATTTCACGTGTACAATTTGATGGTTTGAGTTCAGGATTAGATTGTTGAACATGGAAATTGAATTGGCAAAATGCAGCAACACAAAGAATCATTCCCTATCCGCAGATAATACTGTAATTTGCGAAAATTCATGGATAAATGGTTGACAATGCTATTTTGTTAATTTTAGCAAAAAATTAAGTTCAAATAAAGACAGCCTTTATGAAATTTCTATTAAAGTTACTGTTTACGAGTTATTGGTGTTTTGAATAAGGTTACAATCATGCTATATTCATTAGCACTGTTGAGAGCCTCTTTAAGATTTATATTAAAAAGGTTTTGAAAATTCATAGCCGATTTTTTATGAGAAAAAATTATTTTCAAAATTTTATTTTCATTTATCAGATGCATGTTATGGTCATACTTTCAGGGTTTTTTAAAATAACT
Organism: Acheta domesticus; assembly: GCA_031308135.1. Classification (NCBI taxonomy): domain Eukaryota; kingdom Metazoa; phylum Arthropoda; class Insecta; order Orthoptera; family Gryllidae; genus Acheta; species Acheta domesticus. The sequence continues at coordinate 44,271,939 of JAHLJT010009436.1, read as the reverse complement.
CTGTTAAAAAAACAAAATCCAGAGTTCAAGAATACAGAATTTTTATTTGGAAAATATAGTCTATGCTATATGGTATCTATGCAGTAGTACATTCCGAGGAAGGCCACAACGTGTTGGTTCAAACATCAGTCACCATGACAGAGACACGGCTCATCCCAGGTAGCCTAGACTATAAAAACACTGGCCACAGAAGCCTATGCAAATTAATACACAGATTTCAAGAAAATAAATATTAGTCTGAGAAATTAATACTTCAAAGAAATTATGAAAAAAGTACATTAGAGAACGTTATTGAAAAAGAGAAAGAAACCTAATTGATAGTGTAAATTGTGTTATTGCATATATCATAAAGATGTGTGTACTATTTTGTTTTTTGTGGATTTCTATTCCATTTATAAGCCTCCTTTTTTCCCTCTAGTATATGAAGAATAAAAGATGCTTGGATAAAGTATTATGAATGATTTTACATAAAAGTATCTGCAGTTTGTATTGTATATTAATCTGCATGAGTGTGCACATTAACAAACAATATTCTTTTATTATTTATTAAATTGTTCTGTGAGTAGACCAATGAAACCAAGGTATTTCAGAGATGTAGAAATGGGGTTTGGAATTTCCCCCACACCACAAACAATAAACATTTATGACTTATGGGTTTCAAACCCTTAGTGTCATGTACTTGGACTTGGACTTACAGTGTGTACTGTGTTGGGAAGGGAGGTGTATGCACGTGTGCATGTTAATAGTACTGCAGGACGGTTTAGAAGTTGGCCACAAGTATTTTTTCGAAGGGGTTTCTTTACAAGCTTGACAAGATAAAATCTTCATTTTCTTCAGTCTTTGTTAGCCACTTTCATCTCCTTTACTCACTGTATTAGCCATCCTGGTGTCCATTTCTAAAGTGAAATGTATTTTATTTAATACAATGATAAATAATACCTTTTAAAAAATATAATCCCATTTTTGTTTGTAATAGTATCCATGTAGTTGTATGTTATTTTTATTTTAGGACATGGATAAAACTATAACAAATTCTGATGAGGATGATGATAAAATCATACATAAAAAGAATGTTAAAAATTCTCAAAGTAATATTAATTTTGAAGATTCCAGTAAAATATCTACTGATCAATCTATTTGTGTAAATAAAGTCTCGGACACATCTGAAAAAATATTTACCCAAAATAACTCCTTGAAGGAAGATAATATCCACATCGGTGCTGCAGCCTCTACCACTGCTGTTGCCACTACTGCAGCTGCCTCAACAGAGGAAGAAAATGGTTCAAAACCAAGAAAAGAAGTGAAAGAGTAAGTTTTGTGTATAATCACATACTCATTGAAATTAATCATTGCTTGCTTCTATGTGTCAAGATATAATAATGAATAATAGTAATAGTAATAATAATAATAATGTGATTGTTGGGATGTAAGAATGTAAACAAATACTGTTTACGATTTATAAGAATACTTTCAAATGATAAAATATCATTTTTCAAATTAGCAGAATGGCACTTTTCTCAATGTTGGAATTTTCTTTATTGTTAGGAGTGTTAAAGTCATCTTGAAAAACAACAGTTGTGTGTTTATTTAAATACTGTTGCTTCTATTTGAAAACAAGATGGTGATGTTTTCTCAAACTGCACTTAATTATTAAATAAGTAACTTGTTTTTTCAAATGGTTGAAAGGACATCTTGCTTGGGTACATTTACTGTCAGGGTAGTATATTCTCAAAACACCAATTTAATTATCATTATTTACTTCTTTCTACTCATAATGATACTTTTGTTTTATTTAGAGAAAATAAGAAGAAGGACAGTGTACAAAGTGGTGCCTTTCTCCATGAAGAGAAACCATTATCTAGTAACACAAGT
>JAHLJT010009436.1:44211439-44269967 GCA_031308135.1 Acheta domesticus | reverse complement strand
AGTGGCTCTGCAGCAATGTCGTGCAGTTAGCAAAAGCACTTGAGTCAGTCTTCTGTTGCCTAGCCCTTTAAAGCCAAATTTGCCGCACTATCCTTACAGACAATTTGCTGTACGTCCCCATGTCACTGTGGATCTCAGATTATTGAATTCCGGAGTGATTTCCGAAGGGATATCCCATGCTTCTAGCTCTAACTACGTTCTGCTATCGAGTCTGATATTCCCGTCATCCAGCCATAAGCATGTCAGAAACTTTTCACATGGATCACTAGAGTACAAATGAAAGCTCTGCCAATTACTGCCCTTTTTGACTTTGTATGTGATACTACTGTATATTTGCTATGCTATTCCCTGACTTTTGTCACCTCAGTGTACACAGTGTTAAAATGTATTGTACTCAGAAAATTCTCATAAAAAATTCTACAAATGACTGTCTACACACATTATACTTTCCAAACTTCACTCACTTCTGAAATACACCATGGTCTCTAGGGGTATGCACGGAACACAGGGCATTCATATTCCAAAAGGGAATTGTTAGAACTTTAGCTATGTTTGACTGATTTAACCATGCTGATTATTCTTTACATCAATTTAGATATTTTCTAAACATTTTTCTGTACATTTTCCAAACAAGTAAGTTTTGGAAGAGAAAACTCCTAAAGGATAGCAGTATTTTAAAATACAATACAATACAAATATACATAATAAAGCATTGAAGGCTTTCACGGCCAGAGTCAATATTCTTGATGTCTTCCGGGCTGATGGGCCGCTGGCAGTTCCAAGCCAATTGGACCATGGCCCATCAGCCCGGAAGAACATCAAAAATAGACATTAGTATGATACTAAGCGATGTGTCCATATCTGCCAAAAAGGTATGTACTACAGAGGTTATTGCTACCATAATAAAATCCCAGTAATTTAAAGAATATGAACAAATTTTAAAATGTTTAACAATGGAGTTTTTCCTAAAGAACACTTAATACAGGTGATGATACCTTAACAACTAAGTAAGTTTTAGTGATACTACCTTAAAAATGGACACCATAGGATATCACGAAATGCTCAGGAAAAATTTCATTTAAAATTGTATAATAATATAAGTATCTGCTTTGTTTATAAAGCAAAATTTAATTACTGTAATAAGTTTTATTTAATGTAAATGTAATTTTAATGTTATGTAACATAATGTAAAATTAATAGTAGTAATTTCAAATACGTGCATTAAGTAATTGAAAACTAAGCAGCCTCTGGCATGAGAGTGGTGTCAATGGCTTCGTTAAAGAGCCAAGGGCTCAGGAGAATACAAAAATAGTGGAACCGTTTCAATTTTGACAGAAAAACACAAATATATTATTTTGTTAATCCACAATTTCTCATATCTGATGGTATGCCTATATTCTCAACCCAGTGTTGTGTGGGTTACATCACAGCTGACGACATGTAACAAGGAAAAATAACCTTCAGTATCCACAGATACTAATTCAGAAAGCCAATTTTTGCTTCTCCAGAACCTCATTTTCCACACTCAACATTAGAAATGTTGGTGCTGCAGTCCACAAGTCTACATTTCACAATTAAAATTCTAAAAATATTTGCAATGCAAATATACATGTGAGATTGTGAAAGTTATGTAAACATGTACAACATTATAGTAGTATGTTGTTTATATATATACTTGAGTTTCTGTAAAATAATATAATGTTAGAGCAATTGACCTGTCATACTTCATTAGAACAATTTTTTTGACAAATTAATATTATTATTAAAATATTTATTTTTATTAAAGTATTATAAAATATATTATTATTAATATTAAAATAATATTATTATTATTAAAACTTGAATATAATTTGTATGTGATTAAATGACTCAGTATTTAGGAATAATTGTTTCTGTTGCAGGAAGTAGTGGCCTTTACTTGCTCAGATTTTAACATTGCTGGCAGTCAGAATGAACCTGATAAAGATTCATCTAAAGGGTATGTAGTAAATTATTCTTGAGATATTTTGAAGAATTACTATATAATAACACGTGTTATCTGAAACGTGTGTTTGATTTATGTGTTTAATTATTTGCTTTATGTGATTTGTGTGTTTATTTTTTTTTACTTTTTCTCAACATAATTTGTCTATCTACAACATAATTTCCTGCATGAGTGTGTTGTTAAGTTTGAGTAACTGGAACCAGATAGATTTTTTTCTGCATTTTATTCATTTCAGTTAAGGCTGCATTTTAAGGCATATATACACACACATACATGCACACACACACTTGCACGCACACATACACGCGTGCCCACACACACACACACATGCCCACACACACACACACACACACACACACACGCCCACACACACGCACCACACACACGCCCACACACACGCACACACACACACGCTCACACACACACACACACCCACACACACACGCGCCCACACACACACACACACGCGCGCGCGCGCACATGCACACACACACGCGCAAGCTAAACTCTGACACTGTTGGACCAATCTCAATAAAAGTTGGCTCATCCACATGTTTTTTCACTCAGAAGGTTTATGTGCTGTTATTTCTGTTGTAACTCCACTACATGGCACTGTAGAACAAAACTAAATATTCACGTCGAATGCAACCCATAACCCACTCGGCACATTTTGAATCTTGAATCTATATCGTTAAATGACTCTTAAACGAGACATTCTAGGGCTTAAGAAGTAAAATTTCCTCAAAGAAACGTTTCTCACACGGTAATCTATAGAATGAGCTCTTCTCGAACATTCTATTACACTTTTGCTGGTCTGGTGCTTCCTGATATTACCTCACCTACTCAGAGACATGCAGAATCTGCAAGTAAATGGAATGACAGGGACAGAGACAGACAGACAGGGACAGGGTGGGGAAGGAGGGAGAGACGGTGAGAAAGAGAGATGTGAGGGGAAAGAGGGAGATGAAGGGCAGAACGTCTGCCAGGGTTTCCTAGGATATTTTAGGAATACACTGGACACTCATTTGCTTGGTATGATTTCAACAAATTTCACGTGTACAATTTGATGGTTTGAGTTCAGGATTAGATTGTTGAACATGGAAATTGAATTGGCAAAATGCAGCAACACAAAGAATCATTCCCTATCCGCAGATAATACTGTAATTTGCGAAAATTCATGGTAATGGTTGACAATGCTATTTTGTTAATTTTAGCAAAAATTAAGTTCAAATAAAGACAGCCTTTATGAAATTTCTATTAAGTTACTGTTTACGAGTTATTGGTGTTTTGAATAAGGTTACAATCATGCTATATTCATTAGCACTGTTGAGAGCCTCTTTAAGATTTATATTAAAAGGTTTTGAAAATTCATAGCCGTTTTTTATGAGAAAAATTATTTTCAAAATTTTATTTTCATTTATCAGATCATGTTATGGTCATACTTTCAGGGTTTTTTAAAATACTCTGTTAAAAAACAAAATCCAGAGTTCAGATACAGAATTTTTATTTGGAAAATATAGTCTATGCTATATGGTATCTATGCAGTAGTACATTCCGAGGAAGGCCACAACGTGTTGGTTCAAACATCAGTCACCATGACAGACACGGCTCATCCCAGGTAGCCTAGACTATAAAAACACTGGCCACAGAAGCCTATGCAAATTAATACACAGATTTCAAGAAAATAAAATTAGTCTGAGAAATTAATACTTCAAAGAAATTATGAAAAAGTACATTAGAGAACGTTCTTGAAAAGAGAAAGAAACCTAATTGATAGTGTAAATTGTGTTATTGCATATATCATAAAGATGTGTGTACTATTTTGTTTTTTGTGGATTTCTATTCCATTTATAAGCCTCCTTTTTTTCCCTCTAGTATATGAAGAATAAAAGATGCTTGGATAAGTATTATGAATGATTTTACATAAAAGTATCTGCAGTTTGTATTGTATATTAATCTGCATGAGTGTGCACATTAACAAACAATATTCTTTTATTATTTATTAAATTGTTCTGTGAGTAACCAATGAAACCAAGGTATTTCAGAGATGTAGAATGGGGTTTGGAATTTCCCCCACACCACAAACATAAACATTTATGACTTATGGGTTTCAAACCTTAGTGTCATGTACTTGGACTTGGACTTACAGTGTGTACTGTGTTGGGAAGGGAGGTGTATGCACGTGTGCATGTTAATAGTACTGCCGACGGTTTAGAAGTTGGCCACAAGTATTTTTTCGAAGGGGTTTCTTTACAAGCTTGACAAGATAAATCTTCATTTTCTTCAGTCTTTGTTAGCCACTTTCATCTCCTTTACTCACTGTATTAGCCATCCTGGTGTCCATTTCTAAAGTGAAATGTATTTTATTTAATACAATGATAAATAATACCTTTTAAAAAATATATCCCATTTTTGTTTGTAATAGTATCCATGTAGTTGTATGTTATTTTTATTTTAGGACATGGATAAAACTATAACAAATTCTGATGAGGATGATGATAAAATCATACATAAAAAGAATGTTAAAAATTCTCAAAGTAATATTAATTTTGAAGATTCCAGTAAAATATCTACTGATCAATCTATTTGTGTAAATAAAGTCTCGGACACATCTGAAAAAATATTTACCCAAAATAACTCCTTGAAGGAGATAATATCCACATCGGTGCTGCAGCCTCTACCACTGCTGTTGCCACTACTGCAGCTGCCTCACAGAGGAAGAAAATGGTTCAAAACCAAGAAAAGAAGTGAAAGAGTAGTTTTGTGTATAATCACATACTCATTGAAATTAATCATTGCTTGCTTCTAGTGTCAAGATATAATAATGAATATAATAGTAATAGTAATAATAATAATAAGTGATTGTTGGGATGTAAGAATGTAAACAAATACTGTTTACGATTTATAAGAATACTTTCAAATGATAAAATATCATTTTTCAAATTAGCAGAATGGCACTTTTCTCAATGTTGGAATTTTCTTTATTGTTAGGAGTGTTAAAGTCATCTTGAAAACAACAGTTGTGTGTTTATTTAAATACTGTTGCTTCTATTTGAAAACAAGATGGTGATGTTTTCTCAAACTGCACTTAATTATTAAATAAGTAACTTGTTTTTCAAATGGTTGAAAGGACATCTTGCTTGGGTACATTTACTGTCAGGGTAGTATATTCTCAAAACACCAATTTAATTATCATTATTTACTTCTTTCTACTCATAATGATACTTTTGTTTTATTTAGAGAAAATAAGAGAAGGACAGTGTACAAAGTGGTGCCTTTCTCCATGAAGAGAAACCATTATCTAGTAACACAAGTGATCTTATGTCTTTGAGTAATTTACCACCTTTGTTAATACTAATAAATCAAAGACAGATACTCTAGCACCAATTTCAAATTCAAGAAGAGATATTAATCAACTCAACACAATGATAAATTCATTGGCAAGTAGAAAATATTAATGTAATTGTTTAATGAATGTGATGAAATTAACTAGACTGTCTGGGCCGCACCCTTGCAATGCACAAATCAGTGGAGGAAACCATATGATTTGGATCTCATAATAAACCTAATGAGGCTTTAATACCTAAAACTGAAACATCATTAAGAAAATATGATTGATATGATATGCATGTAACTGTTAAATGATTTTCAATGGTATAGGTGTAATCCAATATTACAATTTACCCAAAACATGATCAAAAATTTATCATGATAAACTATTTGTAGATGTTAAAAAAGTTAACATTCAGAGATATATTCTGTATTTTTTATTGATCCCTTTTTGCTAGGAGTTGTTGTTTGGTTGGTTGATTATTGTTGATTTTCCTGTGTGAGCACATTTCATTTGCTTCCTGAATTAATTTAAAAAATTTCACATCTTTTGCAGACATTGAAAGCAATTATGATGAAGATTTTCAATCTTCAGCCAGTGAAGTGCAGTAGAAGGACGCAGTGGTAAAAACAGTTTACCTGGAAGTGAAAGTGAAGAAATAGAAGAAGATATTGGTTCTGGCATAGATGACTTACTCAGTAATGCATCTGGTGTAAGTAGTAACATACATATACATACTTAACATGCATGTATCATTAATACAAAATTTGAATCGCTTATAAGCAATTTTAAATGTCTTCCTCCAACTACAATATTGAAAAAAGGGATTTTTATTTTTTTCCACATAATAAAATTTGTTTTTCAAATTTACGTTTAAATAACTTCACATGAAATTTTTCTGAAAATATGATTAGTTTTTGCATAATTCTGAGTGAAATAGTGACAATTTTTAAATATTACATAAACACCTTTTTCTTCCTTTCTTTCTTTCCATTCCTTTCCTTCTTTCTTCCTTCCTTCCCTTCTTTCTTCCCTTCATTCTTTCTTCCCTTCTTTTGTTCTTCCTTCCCTTCTGACTTTCCTTGTTTCCTTCTTTCTTTCTTTCCTTCTTTTTTATTATTCCTATTTTTAAATTTAATTACTAATGTATTGCTTAATAAAATGGTGTAGGTCTGATTTTTTTAACCCTAAATCAGGCACTTTGATGAATTCATACAACAGACTGGCCTTTTGCACTCTTACCTGGAAAACTCAATAATATACTGTGCCATGCTTAGGATCTTTCTATCAACATTTGCTAGTGCTTGCGGTATTGTTTTGATAATGTTTGAAGTTTAGTTTTTAATTATTATTTCATGAAAGACTGTATGATGTGAACTGAAATCATACAGTCTACAGCACCTTTTCATGCAAGGAAAATGTTATTGAGAACAACTTTTTGTTCTTGAAGTATTTACGTATTTACAAGAACTATTTTTAACCAGGCAGAGCACCATATTTCATAAGGGGAATGCTTACAATGAATCTTTTAGACCTAAGGGTTTCTTTTTATTTCTACTTTTTCTTGGGCCTGGGCTAGCCATTCGGAATTGCCACATACTCTTGACAGCTGTCATCTATCGCCGCCCAAATTTCATCATTTCATCTTTTTGATATTTTCTTAATTTTTCAGTTTCCTAATGGTAGAACGAAAATATTAATTTTAGAGTATTAAAGAACAGTACAACCTTGTCTTAAATGGCAATTTTCTTTTAAAAAATTGTAGCCGTTTTTAACAAAACAAAATTTTTGAGTTTTCAAAAAGCTTCATTTGAAGCACTTACACTCACAAATATAATAATGTTTACAAATTGCAGGTAAAGTGCATATCAAAGATGTGAGAGATCTTTTAAAAAAATTATATTTGTGTAATTTTTGGAAAAAAAAATACCACAAATTGAATTTTATGTCATATTAAAGAGTGCAATTAGAACTATCTGTTCCAAATTTTTTCTTCAAAAAATTTGGAGCTGTTTTTGAGAAAATCTTGTTTTTGTAATTTTTTAAAATTGCAATTATTGTACGCAATATTACGCAAAAACTAATGAAATGTTCCAAAAAATGTACAGGACATTAAAGAAAAAACTCACTTTGGAGAACAAATTTTATTTGAAGGAAAATTCTCTATTTGTAATTTTGTAATTGGAGGAAGACACCGAATAAAATACAAACTTGTGTAATTTTCGAAAATTCAGAGTTAACCGTGAAAATTGGACCTATGCCATCTTTATAAGTGTATTTTACTCTATTTTTACAACAAATTTCAAGAAAAAATTTGGAGCTGTTTTTGAGAAAATATTGAGAATGTTTGGGGGGCTTCATGTAAAGTACCCCCAAAAATTAATGAATGTTTTTGAAAATCTCAGAGCTTTGACTCAGGTCAGATTTCTTCAATTTGGAAAAAAACAGATAGTTTAGGCTCTAGTGTTGTTCACACATACCGGACAGACGGACAGACTGACACATGTGCAGATGTATTGCTTTCAATTGGTTTTTCGGTATCAAGGACCTGCAAAACTGGGATTCTGGCTACACTACATGTTAGCGGATTTTTTCCCTTAATTTAGCAACTGAATTTATCCAATTTTTCATTATCACAGCCTGGCAACGAATTTTTTTCTGTCGAAAATTTGCCATTTTTTTGCACATTACATTACTTTCCTTATACTACATATATTATTCCATATATATGTATGTATATGGAAAAGTAAAAATAATAAGAACAATTAAAAAACTGATCCTGATGGCTTGATCACTTAGGGCCATCTCAAGGTGTCTCAGCTTCCTCAGCTCGCTGTACGGAGAAGGTCATGAGAAGAAGAGCACTACATCTATGGCACACACATTACTTCTTACGCTTTTATACTTGTTGAAGTTCACAAGTGGTTAAATATTAAAATAGTTTGCCTTATTTCCTGATTTTAATGGACAAATCTAAAAAGCATCAAAAAATTTTTATCTCAGTCTTCCTGAAATAATAATAATAATGATTATAATAATAATCTCAACAAATGCTACAAGAAGCTAAATCTGAATTTTTATGATGCTATAAAATGTTATAGCCTTGTTTTCAGAATGTGAAATTTTTTAAATTTAAAGTGCTAAATTCTACTATCACTAATTGTTATGAATACCCAGGCAATCCAAAGCCCTGTAGCCTAGTATTCAATAGTAGTTGAAGGAGGGGCCCTCTTTGAAGTTTTGCAATTTTTAAAATTCCAGCAATCTTAATGGAAATTGGACCTGTCATTGTTATGGGTGCACTTTACACTGAGCAAAAAAGTAAAGAAAAATTTGGGACCATTTTTGAGAAAATTTGTAAACATCCTAGGGGTTGAATAAACAGTAAACCCAAGATTAAAAGGATCCATTACAAATTTAGAGAGCTTTGAGTGGGGCCAAGGATCAAGGAAAATACATATTGGAGAAAATCCTGTGAACAATGTAGGTGCTAGTGATGTCCACAGATGGATGGATGGACAGGAAATTGACAGGCAGGCATTCATTTGTGATAAAACACTTTTTTGGTATCAAAGATATCTGATCATTTCCTTCAAAATCTTAAGATTGATTTTTTGCCATTTTATAAACCTTTCTCTTTACTATGTAGATACTTGTGTATGTGAAAGTTAAAATGAATAAGTGTGTGTGAATGTTTTGGAAAACTATCTGAGCCACTGAAGAGATCTGCACTGACTTATATGTCCCAAATTTTGGACATGTAGGTCACTGCTGAATCTGGTCATCCCAGAAAGGAGTATCACCACCTCCCAGGATAATACAATCACTACACTAATAGGAGTTGATAGCATAGCAGTTGAAATGCTCCGAAACAATCAATCAATCATTCAGTCAGTCAGTCAATCAATCTATCTATCATTGGACGTATGTTTTCTACAGGCTGATCAAAATATAAGGGATTTGCAATTCCAAACATTACTTCTTTTCTAAACCTTTGATTCAAGCAATTCCTAGTGCATCAAAAAAGTACATAAATAAAATTTCTTCAGTCTTACATTTCAGATGCAATTCGTCCTTTGTCCTGTCAAATAGATATTTTGTGAAGAAAAATACAGAGTTTCTAGATGAAGTTGTTGAATAAATTATTATTATTATTATTATTATTATTATTATTATTATTATTATTATTATTAACTAATGGTAACATCAAACAAATCAGATATGCACATTTAATTTATAGATTTAATGTATCATCACCATGATAATGTGCATATGTTCATGTCATTTATCACATTATCATAATTATCACCAACAAGGCAATTCACAGTTGTCACATTACTTGTTAATTTATTTGGCTCTGTAGCATTAGTGGTTCAGACTATTCTTCAAGGTTTTTATTGTCTTCTTGTGAATGAAAGAGATTATAAACTGTTCTGGAAGAATTGAGAAAATCCATAAGTTAACACCTTCATGGAAGGAAGAGGGGGGTGATAAAAGTAAGATTTGACAAATATCCTGAAGACAAATGTAAATGAATGTTTACTGAGATTTCCACTATTCAGATTCTTTGGATGATCTAATATTACATTTAGTGTGTGTAAATGCACTTCTTATTTGAAATAAAATATAAGTCTTGTGCCATTGACTGAAATACAAAATATATTGAATTTTCATTATTGGAATTTTGTTTATACATGAAAACTTTAGAGTCAACCACCAAAACTTTAAATTAAACGTGTGAAATGCAAAACTTTCCATTGAAAAAAAAAAACATTCAGGCTTTTCACATGTCTTACAGAACACATTTGCAATTGCATATACAGAAACATTCTAAAAATTCTCTTATCTTGTGTAATTGTAAGTAATACTTTCTAAACCTGATTCAGTCTTCAATCTTTTCAGAGAAATCAACTTTTAAATTTGAAGCTTCATGTTCAAGCATTTAATGTATATCTGAGGTACACGACACAAGTTCAAAGATGGTCCAAAAGGAATCAATAAGTATTCTTTAACTGGTGATAAACAGAAGTACGTTCTAAATTTCATAAAAGGACATTTTGTTTCCATAGCACTAACTACAGATTTTTTTTTTGTTTTTGTTCAATGACATAATCTTCTCATCAGTCATTTGTTTCTCTGACCACTATCCTTTCTTCTCCATCTCCCTCTCTCCTTTCCACCCTCCTTCTTTTTCCTTTGTATGAATTTTTGTAGAACTGGCAAGTATTACTACAATTTTGACAATTCACATAGTATGTACAAAAAACCTCAGGAATATTGTATGTTAAAGTAACGAAATGTATTATGACTAGGGAGAGGATTTTTATGCTCTAAAATATCGTGAAATATGCTTTTAAAAATATACATTTATGACCTGTAAATTCCGAAATATGCCCTTTAATATGCAAGTAAAATTAACAATATTTGATTTCTTCTACAAACCTTTGTTGATAAAATTCTTGGAATGAAATGAACATGATTTGCATGGAATGAAAAGATATATTTTTGTGCAAACGTAATATAATCTACCCTACTTCACAAGAGAAATAATTGAAGTAAAGATTCACCTTAGTGAAGTACATTGTATGTCTTGTTGAATTTCTTCTGACTGGTTTAAAAAATATCCTATATTCTCAAGAAATATCCTACATTTGCGGAAGTATTTTATCATCTGTGGAAAACACAAAAACACAAACGGTGACTGACTCTTTCGAATCAATGAATGCCCACAAACACATAAGATTCTTTGAAAAGATGAAACATTTTATAGATAAGTATCTTTTTAATGAAATATCCAAAATATGCCCCTATAATTACATAAGCATGCACCAACAGGAAAAATCTGCCAAATATGCACTAACGTATTAATCGATATAGCATCATATTCTAACCAAAAGTCAAGAAATTTCACTTAGCTATGCACTGAAGCAGCAGACAAAAATATGCAAAATCATAGAAATCTGCTCCCTAATTATGACCTGTAAGCATGTTGTATCTGGAAGAATGCCACATACTTTTGTGCGGTTGTTTTGTTGTCGAGTTGTAATAATGAAAATTATCTAAAATTGTTACTTGAAGGAGTAAATCAGAACATGCCAAGAATTACAAGAAGTCTCACCCAGCAACAGAAATATTCAAAGGAATCGTTATAGAAAGCACCAATGTTTGCAATTGCCTGTTAACACTGAGAAAAGTTGAAGAAAAGTATGAAGTACTTCGAAATACCATTTCATTTCGTGTTAAGAAAGAAGGGACAGTGTTGAAGAAAGTCAGTGGACAGCCTGTGTTACCTGAGATGAATGAAAATATTTTTTAACAAGGCATCCTTTTGTGTGCCGAATGGGGATATCCCCTTAACGCATCTAGTGTGAAGGATATTGTTAAAAATTACCTGCATAGAAAAGTTGTCATTGTGAAAACTTTTACAGATAATACACCAGGGAATGACTGGCTGTTCGGTATTCTGTAACGTCATCCAGATCTGATTCAAAGGTTGGCCCAAAACATAAAGAAAGTAAGGGCTGAAGTGAATGAAGACACTATCAATGAATATTTTGACAATTTGCAAGTTTGCTTGTCAGGTATTCCTCCGTAGAACATTGTGAATTTTGATGAAACAAACTTCACTGATGATCCTGGTAGTAGTACAGAATTAATAGTTAGGTGAGAGTGCCACCGCCCAGAGCAGGTAATGGATAGTTTAAAAACTTCAATAAGTGTTATAATGGCAGCAACAGCCATCATTTACCTCCGTTCATTGTGAACTAGGCACAGTACTTGTACCCACCATAGATCGAAGGCAGTCCTTTTGGAAAACAATATCCTAACAGCAAGTCACGCTGGTTTGATTAGCACCTTTCTAAGCAGTGGTTTGTGCACATTTGTCTTCCAGCCTTAAAGGGCAAGCAAGGAAGAAAGGCAGCGCTTTGTGAAAAAAGATAATTTACCTTCCCATTTATTAGTGCATATAACTTTCCTTTGTGAGCAACGTGATGTTGCGTTTAGCTTGTTGCCCCCAAATGCAACACATTTGTGCCAGCCATATGATATATCATTCTTCTGTCTCATGAACATGACGCTGTGGCTCTTGAATTTGACTCAAACAACTCAGACCTTGACATTGATGCACCAGCAAATCCATCAACCTTCCGTGAGTGTGCAGAGAAATGTGGAAGAGTTATCCATGATTGAAAGAGAGGTCTCTGTTGTTGTTTAATTTGTTACAGAGGAGGATGACAGAATTAAATTCTGTGTTGACCAACTTGTTAGTTTAAATGCCAGTTATTTAGAAGTGAAAGAAAGAGCTGTATTTTGTATTCCTGGATGTGCTGGACTTGGAAGCAGTAAAAATTTGTGATGTAGAATGCAAAATACACATGAAGGAAATAAAAGGGGAAAGTTAATGTTTTGTCAGCTTCCAAATATTAGGGTTAACCAGTTGTTTTAATCAGTGCTTCGAGGGTGACAATATTTTCTAATAAAGTTTACTTTCTCGTTGTAACATATTTATATAAATTCGTATCGTATCCTACCAAATTTGTATGTATGTTTTCATTTTAAAAAGTTTTAGTGAGTCCCTATTCATCCCAACATTACTCCATTTCAGGACTAGTAGCAGCCAAATTATATTTCAAATCACCCCAAACATGGGGTGAATTGGGACATACTTTTTGTGGTAAAAGAATTTAAAAAATCTTTAAATTTAAGATAAGTAATAAACTGTGATCATGAATAAAGCACAAAAGATGCTAATTATGAATTTTCAAGGTGGTTGAAGAAAAATTGTATAAGTTCTGCAGAAAAAAATAGAAATACTGTCCTGATTCAACCCATTTTACAGTACTATCTAGTAGCATATGTTTGTTGAATTTAATATGTTGCAAGAGTTGTGTTCTGTTATTGACTCTAGGTGGTATATGTCTCTGTATTTAAGTGTAATTCTTGTTACTGACAAAGAAATGAATGTCAAATGGTTGTGCTTCTATACAGTATGCTACACATCATTTGGGGGGGATGACAACAATTTTAAGTGCCAAAACAGTTATGGTGGACTATAGTATAAAATTTGAGTTAGTTTATTATGCAGAGACTTCGTTTCATAAGTCTTAAAAATTAAGAATATTTTAATGTTGCAGTCCTAAAATTCCCACCACTTTTGAAACCTTTTGTTTAATAATATTTCATAGATCTTAGAATTCCTAGCCATAGTTTTAGATGCACCCTAAATTTTCAATAAAAATCATCTTTTTGTGACTAAAAATAAAAGTAATTTCCTTTCTAAATTTCTAAAGAAATACTTGTGACATAAAACATTTTTAGATGAAAAAATGAATCCTAGACAGAATTGTAATAGTTGGGAAAATATATGAAGTCTCATCACATTGCAGACAGTCAGTGCCTTTTGTCCCTTCAACCAGGGGCTAGTCACCATTAGTAAATGGGGTTCCCAGATAAGTCACTCGACTAGGAATCCACAGTGCCTCAAATTGGTCAACTTCTATGACTTCATGGAGCATAATTAAGCAATTCAGCTAGCGACATCAACTTGGGATGTCTATACTATTCGTGCATGCAAAGTACTCCCTCTTGCAACTGTAGACAATAGTACCATGTTTGAATTTTGTCAAGGAAATGAATTTTTGTTATTATTTTCTTCCTTTTCTATTTCCCTCTTCAAGAGCTCCCAAACATTTTCTACCCGAGTTAATGTCTGAAGAATTTATCAGTCGTGGTAACAAAGCGAGATGTTTTTCTAACAAAAGTGATTGAACTGATCGATCAATATAACCTGGTGCTCCATCATGCATAAAATTTAATGATTCTATATTTTTGTACCATTCCTTTAGGCATCAACTATTTCTCCAGCACCTGCTTGTTCTGGTCTTGTCTCATCATGCCCTTGCCTGAAAAGAATTTTATTGTACTTGGTTGTTTTTCCTCCAAGGGAATAATTCTTCCCCAAGAACAATTCTTTTCTTGGCTCACTGATAGGTTGTCTTAGCCTCAGTTTAGCCTTGAAAATAAATCATGATTTAAATAATTTTTTTGTGTCAACAACTGCTTTCACTGTAGTAATCTTCCATGGAATTAAATTACTTACCTTTCCCATGATGTTAAAAAATGTTATCAAAACCAATTTGGATGAAGAACTCAAAATTTTTTATATGTTACTGATGTTGATCAAGTTATGAAGATTATCCTTTTAACTATCAGAAATATGTTTAATATTGATTTATTTCTGATTTCTTTCATAAATACGTTTTATGTAAATATATATTTTTATAATTATAATAAAGTTATATACATTCATATTTCTGGCTTGAAACTAGTAAATTACATAAGTATCATAAAATTGACAACACTGCAAAAAACAGAAACCTTTCTAAACCAGAAAAAAATTTTTGTTCCGATTGATTCAGGCTTAGATTTTTACTGTATATGTATAAGAAGCTTAATTTTTATTTATTGATTCACAACAATGTCAGATACTGCAGCAAAAGCCTTCAAAACGTAACATTTTTTTAAAAATTGTTTGTGTGTCTAATAGAATGGCTAGGGTCTCTGTTATTACATAACAAGTTTTTTAATAAATGACTCAGAATATTGTATTGTAACAATGAAATATTTTCTTTTTAATGATCCTTAAATTCTTCTGGTTTTGCAATTTTGTTATTGCTGTATTATTTGCAGTGCTATTTGTTACTTACTCATTTACAAGTTAAAACATTATGATTTAGTCTCAACCGTTGTGGTCAAAAACAGGTGTTTTTTTCATTGTGATAGATTTTAAGAATTATGTAGATAAAAAAGTCTTGACATGAAAACTGATCATATTTATTATGCTTAAATTTTTCTTTATTTTCTCAGCTTGAAGACATGACAGTGGATGCTACAGTTTCCAATGCCAGTGGTTTAGGTGATTATATGGAGAATGTGTAGAAAAGTCTGAAGAATTGTTCTTTGAACATTACACATGAATATCAGCATTTTTAATGAAGAGTGCAAGACCTTCATTCAAAATGCACTGTCCCATATTTGTACTCTGTAAGTGGAAATAACATTACACTTCACCTGTTTGTGAATTAAATTTTTTCTTGTACAGATCACGAACATATTTTAAGTTAATTTTTTCTAGAGAGTAAACATGTGTATATAATTTTATGTTCATATGAATAGTCTTACGTTAAAAGAAAGGACTAAATAAATATATGAAAGTACTACAGTTTTAGTACTTGCACAGGGTGAAATATATGAAAGCGTGTTAATAGGAAGAAAATACAGAGCACTCATTTTAAATCGTGTTATGCCTTTTAAACAAACGTTTTTGTATGGTGTACCACAATCATTTGATGGTATGTCCATTCCATCATCATAGCTTGTAATTGAATTTTATTTATAACCGAAGTATAATGTAGTAAGAAGTAGAAGAATGGTTAGTGTATTTCCTAGTGTGCAAGTTTTTTAATAATATTTTAAAAAGCACACTGGTTTTAGATATTCTTTTAAGTATTGGAAAATGTTGTATGAAATACATGTATCAATCTATGTAATTGTTGTACATGTAACTGATGATCATATTGTGCATGAAATTGTACCAACTGAATGGAGAATTTTTCCTTACCTTGTGTAAGTACTTCTATTTTTGGAAGACTGCCATAGAAGTACAAAAGCATTCATCATTATCATTCCAAAAATTCTTCAAATAGTAAACATAATGAACAACCATAAACTTAAAATCTTGTAAATAGCAATTGCAGTTTTGGCAGTGTGTGAAATGTTTTCAAATCAAGCAATTGCATAGTATTGGATTTTTAACCTAAGTGGTTAAGAATCAACTAAATATTTGTGGAAAATTGTAAGCTAGAGAAGAGTAATTATTTTCTCTTTATTGTGTATTAATATCGACTAAATAAAGGATCACATGTTTTATGGAAAGCTAGAATGACTGTTAAATCCTTTAATTCCCTTTGTTATGCTTTCAAATCAACATTTTATTTTTAGAATATTTTGTTTAATAAAGCAATCTATCTGTTTTTTTAAGACATGTAACTTTTCTTCGTGGTTTGACTATGAGCTTATTGTTACAAACAGAAATAGTCTTAATTACTTTTTCAATATGTTAGCCTTTTGTAGTAAGAACATTTATATAACAATGAGTTTCAATGAGGTTTATGATTGTTAAATCACTGTGTAAATATATGTTTACCAACATTTTCATTGGGTTTTATTTGCTCAACTGTTATGTAACATTGTAAAGTTTTATAACAACATTGATTCTCTTTATTTTTGACTGATTTTATGAGACTTGATAAATAGTTTTGGAATTACATTAATTGTTTTTATTCACTTTCAGAAACTGTATAAAATTGCTTTCTAAAAGCCTTGTGTGTTACATTTAAAAATGATTCTTTAAATTATGAATCACAAAAGGCACATAACTTGATTTGGTGTTCATAGAAATATATCAAGGAACTTCTCAGTTTTGTGTTTCTTTGACTAGTTGTGTGAAGGTTTATTTTGTGTGATCTATTCAATTGTCCAAATAGTAGGTCTTATACTTTGTTCTTCAAAATCAGTTATTTCACAGGGAAGAAATCCCTCAGTGATACAAAAGTGCCATAATGAATGCAAGCCAGTTTTATTAATTTTTTTGTAGGTTTTCTCACTGTGTGGAGTTTTATTAATATTTAGGAATCTTTTTGTATGTTAATTACATTATGTTATACATTCATACAATGTGTTGTTGCTTTATATTTATTAAACGCTTGTAAATAAATAAAAATTTGCAACCAATATTATAGAACTCTTATTAAAACTATAATTGCATTGATACAAAAAACTAATTACCTTTTAATGTAATATACTAAGAAGACTAAAACTATTTATAAGGAAGATGGAGCACGACAAAAGCAGTGTGCAGAATCATGTTTAGTCTAATGATCATCACAGTTAGTGGCTAACAAGTAAAATTTCCCATTCATGAAGTATCCATCTCTACACTTTTATGTCATACTGCTTCATTTCTTCATAAGAATTAATGGTCTTACAATAGGGCGACCACATGTTCAGGATTTAATGTGATTGTCCATTTTTTTAGCTTCTGGTCCCATTGCCCTGAAGAAGCATTAAAGGGGTGCTAATTGCCCTATTCTGTAGTTTCTGGTTCTGTTGTCCCACAAAACATTAAAGGGATGCTAATTGTCTCCTTTTTTTCGTGTCGCGTTTTTTATTTAATCAATGCTAAAAGTAGCATCATCGCTTTTCTTTTGCCAGTTACACCTATTGGCAAAGATATACTCTTGAACAAAACTGCTGTTAGTTAAACACACTAATGTACGTATAGTAAAATTCACTAAACAGGTCATATATATGTCATTGGTATATACAGATATGTGCCCGTGACGAATGGCATTTAGTGGCGATAACTAAACGAATCGTTGCGTTGACTTATGCATGAGTAATATTTACTAAACACATTGCAATAAAAAAACTATAAAAATGAATAGTTACTTTGATAAGTTACTAAACGCTGCTGAATAAGCTTTATTAATCAGAAACGTAAAAGGGAATAATTTCTTTCTATCCCGTAAGGCAGGTAACAACAGGGGCTTTGGAGCGGTCGCACTTCCAACGTCCCCGTGGACCGTACTTAACCTCGGTTACCTGACAGCCCTATAATGATTTTTACTTCCCGTATACGTACGTATAGGGAAAGTTAGGTAACGCTGCGCGAAAAAATGGCGAATTTTCCCCAGAAAAATTTCGTTGCCGGGCCGTGATAACGAAAAAGTGGATAGTTCCAGTTGCTAAATTAAGAAAAAACTAGTGGTGCTACAGAATGCCACAAGACTTTCCCGTGTTAGTTTTCTATTTCCTTGGGTCTTCACTAGCTATTTGGAATTGCCACAATACTCTTTCTTGCCAGGTACTATCTCCGCCAAAAGTACATTAATTTTGTCATTTTCTTAATTTTTCGGTTTCCTATTGGTAGAACGAAAATATTAATTTTAGAATATTAAAGAACACAAAACCTAATCCTAAATGGCGATTTTCTTTTAAAAATAATGTGCCGTCTAAAGAAACATGCGTTTTAGCGCTACTAAAAATGCGAAATTTGAAGCTCGATTTCACAGAAAATTTTTGAGTTTTCAAAATACTTATTTCAAGTTATTTGAAGCACTTACACTCCCAAATATAATAATGTTTACAAATTGCTGGTAATGTGAATATTAAAGATGTGAGAGATCCTTTAAAAAAATTACACATGTAATTTTTGAAAAAACAAAAAAAACTCAAAATAAACTCTACATCATATTAAATAGTGCCATTAGCACTATCCGATCGAACAGTTTGAAGAGTTTTTTTTAGCCATTTATGAGAAAATGGCGTTTGAGCGTTTCTGAAAATGCGGATATTTGAGCTAGTTTTCACAGAAAACGGTTGTGTTTTGATAAACTTTACTTGGCATTATTTAAAGCACATGTACTCATACATATAATAATTTGGACAATTCGTCGCTAGTGTAAATATTAACGACGCGAGAGGCAAGTCAAAAAAATTATATTTTTGCAATTTTGAAAAACCAAAAGAATAGAGCAATATGGCGTTTTTGTCATCTCATAAAATACATTAGGCACTATACCTACCAAAAGTTTAAAGAACAAAATTGGAGCCGTTTTTGAAGAAAATGATGTTTTGTAGTTTTTAAAATTGCACATATTGCACACAATATTGCGCGAAAACTACTAAAATTTTCAAAGAATATACATGACCTTAAACAAAGAACTCACTTTGGAGAACACATTTTATTTGAAGGAAAAATCTCTATATTCAATTTTGTAGTTGGAGAAAGACGCCGAAAAAAATTCAAACTTTTACAATTTTCGAAAATTCAGAGTTGTCCGTGAAAATCAGACCTATGTCATGTTAATAAGTGTATTTTACTCTATTCATACAAAAAATTAAAGAAAAAATTTGGAGCCGGTTTTTGAGAAAATTTTGAAAATCCCCGGGGGGCTTCATATAAAGTACCCCCAAATTTTGAAGAATCTTTTTCAAATCTCAAAGCTTCGACTAGAACCAGATCAACAGGAGAATATCCATTTTGGAAGAAATCGTGCGTATGGTTTAGGCGCTAGCAGTGTTCACAGACGGACGTTTTCCATTCAATTGGTATTTCGATATCAAGGACCCAGAAAATAGGGTTTCTGGCTTCACCACATGTTAGGCGATTTTTTGTCTTAATTTAGCAACTGGTTTTATCCACTTTTTCGTTATCACGGCCCGGCAATGAATTTTTTTCCGCCGAAATTGGCCATTTTTCGCGCAGCATTACATAACTTTCCCTATACTACGTATATCACTCCGTGTATACGTACGTATACGGGAAAGTAACTAGTGGTGCTACAGAATGGCACAGACTTTCCCGTATTAGTTTTCTATTTCCTTGGGTCTTCGCTAGCTATTCGGAATTGCCACAAACTCTTTCTTGCCAGCTGTCATCTATCACCGCCAAAAGTACATTTTTTGTAATTTTCTTAATTTTTCGGTTTCCTATTGGTAGAACGGAAACATTAATTTTAGAATATTAAAGAACAATAAACCTTAGTCATAAATGGCAATTTTCTTTTAAAAAAGATGTACCGTTCAAGAGAAAATGGCGTTTTAGCGCTACTAAAAATGCGAATTTGAAGCTCGTTTTCACAGAAAATGATTGAGTTTTCAAAATACTTTATTTGAAGTTATTTGAAGCACTTACACTCACAAATATAATAATCTTTACAAATTGCTGGTAATGTGCATATTAAAGATGTGAGAAATCTTTAAAAAAATACAATTATGTAATTTTTGAAAAAAACAAAAAAAACTCAAAATAAACTTTACGCTATACTAAAGAGTGTAATTAGCACTATCCGTTACAAAAGTTTCAAGAAAAAATTTGCCGCCATATACGAGAAAATGGCGTTTGAGCGTTTCTGAAAATGCCGAAATTTGAGCTACTTTTCACAGAAAACGGTAGTGTTTTCGAGAAACTTTACTTGACATTATTTAAAGAATATATACTCGTAAATATAATAATGTGAAAAAATTGCCGATAATGTAAATATTACGACGTGAGAGACAAGTAAAAAAATTTACATTTTTGTAATTTTTGAAAAACCAACCTATGGAGCAATATGGCTTTTATGTCATTGATAGAGTACATTTACCACTATGGCCTACCAAAAGTTTAAAGACAAAATTTTGGAGCCGTTTTTGAGAAAATCTTGTTTTTGTAATTTTTTAAAATTGCACATATGCACAAAAACTACTAAAATTTTGAAAAAACATTTACATGACCTTTATTAAAGAACTCAATATGCAGAACAAATTTGATTTGGAGAAAAAATCCTCTATCGTCAATTTTGTAGTTGGAGAAAGACGCCGAAAAAAAGTCAAACTTTCACAATTTTCGAAATTCAGAGCTGTATGTGAAAATCGGACCTATGCCATGTTAATACTCTATTCATACAAGAAATTTAAAGAAAAAAATTGGAGCCGTTTTTGAGAAAATTTGAAAATCCCCGGGGGGCTTCATATAAAGTACCCCAAATTTTGAAGAATCTTTTTTCAAAATCTCAAAGCTTCGACTAGAATCAGATCGACCGGGGAATATCTATTTTGGAAGAAATCGTACGTATGGTTTAGGCGCTACGGCGGGGGGAGGGCCGGTATCAAAATTCCATCGCGTTCCACTTAACAGCAGATTTTTGCAATGGATAATTGAGACTTATTATCGGGGGGGATATTTTGTAGAGGGAAGAAAGCATTTTCACCCATATCTAAAAATTCACTTTTATGAACTTTTTGCCGCGAGGAGCTCCTAATAAAGCTCTCGTTCAAGTACTCTTATCGAAGCATGCAGAGTGATGAGTGTAGCGGTAAAACCGCCAGTTTCATGCCCGAGTTTTTTAATAGAATAGTCAGTTGTAAACCTTACTTAGAGATGTTCTTGTTTAGAGAAGATAAAGCAAGTCTGAAATTAGAAGAAAACCACATTAGTAGCCCTTCCCATTGCCACCCCTCCTAAAGAAAGGAGAATAAAAAGTTTTATCCCTCCCCTCCTGCAACTACGTGCCCACTCCGCAGATATTCACGCTGAGAGTGCGAAACGGGAAAGAGATTCCATGGACGAAAACCACGTGTCCTCAGAAGGGACTGCTCGTAGCGATTCTGAAATCAAGAGAAAACCCTTAATTGCCGTTCCCCATCTCAACCGATCTGGGAAAAAAAACCTTTCCACCCGCCCTGTTCCCATGATCCACCCCTTTTAACCCGCCCTGTTCCCATGATCCCTTTGTACTTCATTGGCATCTTCCGTTTCTACGGTTGTTCCACATTCCTGTTTTATCTTCAAATCCAACTTCACGTTTTAGATTATTTGAAAACTCTTGATATTCTTAAAAGTAGAAGCAGCGATTTCTGAAAAATAAAAATAGAATGTTACGTAGAAATCTATTTTTCTAAATCATTTAGAGCTTCACGGTTTACTCACAGAGTTTCCACGACGGTTCTTGACAACTTGTATAAACTAAATAATCGACGATATTGAAAAAGAAAATTGAACACCTTAAAAAATCCGACACTTCTCTTGTGCCACGTCTACTATGCAAATTTTTAGTTTCCTTTTTCTGGCGGTTTATCGAGATAAGAACCCGACAAATCCCGCGTCGGAAGGCAGACCCGAAATTTACATTCTGAGAAAGAATCATTTGTTCAATTCTTTCCTCGAATGTAAGTTTCAGGGAACCACCACCTTTGATGAGTTTCCGTCAACGATGCACCTGCGCTATTCTGACAGTGAGGGTGAACCTACTAAGTTTTGAACATTACCCCAGACAGTCAGTGCCCTAACACTAACGATTTAAACGGGCCTACCTGAGCGAGCCAAACTAAGATGGTTTCTATAGGCTCGCTTTCCGCGGTGCTAGTCAATGATGAACACATTTGGAGATACTAGAAGTTACTGCATGCGAATCTAATATGGCACAAGAGGTCCCCTTACATCTAACCGGGCAGGGCCATGGCTGTACATCCTCCCTGAAGACCCATCAAATTTATACTTCAAGGAGAAATCGGGAGGGTAAAAAACCTGCACTAATTACCATTACTTTTATTTGCAAAATCAATTGAAGGTATTTGAACATTGAATTTAACTTGACTCTTAAAATATTAATATTTACGTATGCATTTGTTTAAATATTGTCTAAAGAACTACTTGAAAGCAATATTCTGGTAGAAGTTACTTATTAAGAAGTTCCAATCATTTAATTACAAGTCTTTAACAAGCTCTGCCCAATTACTCCTTTCCAAAACGACGCGCGCTCCCTACGTACAGCCAAAGGGGATGGGATGAGCCCAACATACCCACAGAAATCACCCATTACAGGCGATCACTGCAACTACGAGAGCCCATCGCATGGCGAAGGCCCTGCCCAGTGCCAAACACCGACCGTTTGGTCGCGCCTCAAACTGCAGACTGAAGCGAGGACATCACATTTGAACGTAGCCTTTCAGCGCTCCCCTGGCGGGCCAGACCAGTCAGCAGAGCATCACGATCTCTACCAGTCACCTCTGCACACGGCTCAGCAAGTTCGAGAGTGCCCGGCTTTATATGCGACTCATTTCCCCAGTCGAACGCTCCCCATTCCCCTCCCCGATATCCGATTGGCGGTTGGTCAAGTGGGTTCGCACGAGAAAAACGTACACTGTTAATCCTGTTTTCCAGAAAGATGAAAGTAACTTTGAAATGCATAGTGAATTCCTGCAATTACGTTGTCGCATTTCTTTGTTGCAGTATCAAAAGCCCCTTGATTTTACTGTTTACAGTGGTGAAATGAAATATTCTCAAGAACTGCCGCCTGACGTCCAAGAAGAAAGAGTTGCCTGACGTCATGAAGGGCGAATTGGAGAGGGTGGCGGAGAAGGGTAATTTTTCGCAGTTCCGAAGCGACAGTCATGCAGAAGCATGATGCAGTTAACTTAAGTAGGTGGGCCTGTAAGATTGGGGTTTCAAAAAAGTTCTTGGCAAGCACAAAGATTTCAGTCTTATTTAATTGGAACAATTATTTCCATTTGTGTAATTATAAACTATTGTTAATTTGAGAAAGAAGATTCTATGTATCAATATTTTTAATATTTAACAGCGTCATGTAACAATATGTTAATATTTTATGACAAAATAATGTTAAGTACTGTGGCAGACGAGTATTAAATTGTTATTAAGTATTAAAAATATAGATACCTAGACAATAACTTTTTCCTCAATTTATTACAAGTTATAAATCTCATAAGCACTATTATTAACATTGTTGGCTGTTTTGGAAGTAGATTTCCATTCATATTTATCATTTTAGTGTTATCGTTATGTAAAATGTGTGTAAATCGGGTCGTTGGTGATAATTTTATTTTAAGTATTCGCAGATTTTATATGAATCACTAAGCGTCAGAACGCTTTATTTTTTTATTCTGTGTATTATAGTAATTTTAGGATTTTCCGGAACAGATAGAAATGGAAATTTTCTACTTTACTTGGAAGCAAACTTACACATACAGTGGGGTGTATAAAAGGAGGTTTTATACATTATGTACGTCATTTCTACCGCTCGGACTCAATCTCAGCCGAGTGAAGTATCCCTGTAAATAAAAATAATTGCAAATCTTCCTAATATCTTTTCTTCTTATATATTATTTCTCAAAGGGCTGTTTGGTCTTTTCAATAAATTGGGCGAAATACGAAACCGATCTGTATAAAGAAGCAATGGATTGAAAAATCGTGTTTCTTTTCACCTGCACATGGGACATTCGTATTGAAAAAGGGCGTTAAAAATACCTAAATATTAAAAAAAGTAGTAATTCGGGATCTGTAATATCTGATTGCCCCGCGATCTATCGGAAGAAAATTACACTCGGACGGTGGCGGGAAATGCAATCTCAAGCATTTTTGTTTGTTTCAATTTAGTGTAGGTTGTGTAAGCACGTGAACGTGATTTTCTACATTGAATAGAAATCTTGAAATATGAGAGGTTAATGATCTTAGTGAGGTTAGGTCGTTTATAATGCTGGAATACAAAAAAAGAATTTAAGCAGAAAACAGTTTGGTTATTTGACTAACCGTGCGATTTAATCGCACGGGTTCTCACTAGTTTCTAAATAATCGCATTTTTTCTGAAAAATATTGCGGCAATTTTACACAGAGCTTTGAGTCGCTTGTATTGGCCAATCTAGAGAAACCTGAAAGAAAATAAAACGGAAAGATACTTTGTACAAGTGTGGTTTATCCAATATTTACTTCAAATAAATTTTTTAATGTTTCACCTCCAATAAAGTCTCTAGAAAAGCTTGAACTGACTGCCCAGAGTTTGCCATTACGCATTGTTTCTTTCCGTGACGGCAGGTTGTCCTTCGCTCTGTCTTTCAATACGTCATTACTTTACCTCTGGAAGCAACCACAAGGTGAAGCCACTCAGTTGCAGCAATGACAAACACGAATAATGTTCGACTTATAACGTCAATTAAACGACTGTGATGAGGTAGGGCATTACATTTCAGCATGTCATATGCAGAATAGAATGGTGTGCATTTCTATAAATTATCACGAAGTAGAGGTATACCCGCTCATTAAATGAGCGGTTTCCTTTTTCTCCATTCCGTAAGCGATCAGGTAAAGAAAAGAAACTTGCAAAAGTAAGCAGGTTTTCAGATGAAGGATTGAAAGGTTTACAAAATTTAAAAAATGACTTTGCAATTCAATGACAGTACATTTATCATATGGTTTTTAAACAATTTCTTGATATATTAGATATATGAGTGATTAAATTTTCCGTGAGTGATTAAATTTTACGCGAGTTATATTTATTTGAGTGATTAAAATTTTACGTGTAAAGAATTTGTTACGATATACCATACATATATGGTAATGAATGAACGTGAATCATTATTATTTTTCCACTACATTAAAGTGATTGTATTCATTGTTAAAACGTAACTTATGCAATTATGAATAAAATCCATGTGAAACCACTTTTTAAATCCATTCAGTTTAAAACATGAATAATGTATTATAAAACTTCAATTTCAGTTTACCGGTACATGATACGTTGCACATCAAAGTGGAAAACGTAACCAACGCAAGTATTGAAATTTATATTGATACAATAACACATCCATTGTCTAAGCTCTCAGGACTGTCTATCCTCTAAAATATAGTATTCCCAAAACAATATTTTTCCTCTTAATTTTATAAACTTAAATCTAACTTGAGACAATTGCAGGTCATACACTTTTTTAGCTCTGCAATGTACAATGTAGTTCTTAGGGGGATACATTTTGTAGTTCCATGCGCGATATTGAAATCTGTTTAAATCATTCCCTCTTTATTGTAATGTATGTATGCATGGAATTAATATTAAGAGAGATTATCTGAAATGGCACAGATACAACTCAATTTCAAGCTGGAAAAATGTTTGTTTCCTCTAGAGAAGCAAGAGCCTATGTTGGCATTATAAGTGAAATGTTAACTAATATTCCTCAAAATGCATGAAGATGCAAGATATTAAATAAACATTACTCAACATTACTCAATTATTTAACTATTCACAATTACTGTTCTACACATCATATTTTATTATTTTCGGAGAACACTTAAGAATATAATGGAATTCAACACCATACAGAATTATTTTGCATCTAAAAGGTTATAAGGGATGCTAAATATTTTGTTTATGATTAAACTTTGATGTAAGAATCTACAACATATTGTTGGAACAGTCTTCCAAAACTGGGCAAAGGGCTGAAACCACCTCTTTTTGCTAAGCGATAAGAATAGTACTGCAACTGAGTAACAACATTACAAACCAAAGTTGTATGGACAGAATCAAGATCCAAAGCTTCCGCAATGATTCTCTACGTACAAAAAGTAATGGATAAGAAATGGGTTCAGTATCGGAGTCGAGAGCAGATATTATTTTTATTCGATGACCAAATACTTCAGAATGAATTGTGAAAGAAATATTGTTGGAGGGACCTCTATCGTCACTTAGAAATACAGAAGCAATTTCTACAGTTGTTGATAGATCGTAATGTCTTTTATCAAAAGTATTCCGTAGAAAAAATGAGATGATAAATAGGAACAGAATGAGAATAGGTTTGTTTCAAATTTGTTTCACATCAACTTTATGTTGAAACAATTGGGTGTACGGATTGACATTGAGAAGCCTGTGCATCAATAATATTAAATCTGCTTCGCATTCGTTATTACTAACTTGATTTATTCTGAACTGTAAAGAATTGTCCGAGTCTCGAATAAAGAGAGATTTGCTTACTTTAAAGGATTGACATTATTGAGATGTACAGTTATCACTGAATGGTATATATGCCCTTGAATGCGTAACAGTACGGCCTATGGTTTTTAAATGTTAAAAGATTTGCTTGCACAGAGACAAATGCTAGGACATTAGTACAAATAACTTCTAATATTACTCAAGTAATGTTTTGATCTTTCATCATTTTTTGTAATTAATTTTCCTAGGAGTTCAGGAACCTCAATAGGGGAAACAATATCAGATTTTGCTTGGCTTAATAAACCCGCCTTGTGCTTTTTCGGAGGCAAAATGTCTCTAGTTAAAGCACTAACAAAATACAGACATTTCTTCAAATAAACTTTCTGAACATCTTTATCGTTTTGGTGCATCATGTTCTATGTTTGGTGCATCATACCCTTCCTGTTCACACTACGGTTTGGCTGTATTATGTATACTAATTTGTAGACTCCTACATCTGCTTCCCCTGATCTTCTGACAAAATTAACTTGGCGTGGAGGACTGTTTCTGTTGTTTTGATCTTACTTCCTTTTTTTACGTTAGCTTTTCAAAGTCAAACGCCTCTTACATGCCATTGGAGCTACAAATTACAAATCATATCAACTCAGTTATGTCCTAACAAAAAACTTGTGTCAAAGGTTACTGTAGCAATGATGATATACTGTATCACAACATACAAATTTATATCATTTCATTCATTAATTAACGCGTACTTTTGAACTTCCAAATTTCAAAGCTCCACAAACAGCCACACATAAATAATTAGTCAGTGACCTTGCAAGTCGCTGAAAAATAATTCATCAACATCAATATACAAATTCTACAAATGAGACTACATTGTAGATAGAATATATCTGCAATTGATCAACCATAATAATTCAGTTGTATATTAACAAATTATTAGCACTAACAATATTACAGCATTGTGATATTTTTTAATTTATTAGTAATTTTCAGTATTGATCAGAGAAAATATTAAAAGAAATACACTTATGGGTAAAGTAAATTACTATTTTTCTTTTCTTTAAAAATGTAATGCTGAAAAAAGTTATACTGCACTCCCACACAAACAATTTGTCAGTGGCCTAGCTTTGCTTGCTGAAAATGATTCATCAATATCAGTATACAAATACATGCCAATCTATCTACAAATTACACATCATAACAATTCAGTTATATAGTAAGACTACTGGATATAACGTTATTGCAGCACAGACATGTTTTAGTTACGTTTGGTAGATGAAACCAAGTCACATGGACAACAGCTGAAAATGTTAATGTAATAAAGATCAATAAAACCAATCAATCAAGAAAAAAATATTGCAATAAATGCACATAATCAACAGAATAAATCAAGGGGGGAAATAGTGCAAAAAGCACATTTATGGATACAGTAAGTTACTTTTTTATCTTTATAAAAAAGGAATGAAACACAGTTACTCCTTTGAATAAATTATTTACATTAGTTTGGTTTCGTAGTTGAAACAAATTTACTTGTACAAATACAACTGAAGAAATTAGGTTATGTTAGGTTTGGTTAGGCGCGAACGTAACACATAAAACCCATAACACATTAAATCCCAATTGTATTAATACGTACCTTTCCTACCTATTTTGGATTCACAAATTTCAAAGCTCATTGCCACGCTCGAATAGATTTTTCGTGGCTTTTGCAAGCTGCTGAAAAATATTCAGCAACTGCAATGTTTTAAAACATGAAATAGTAAATGGTTAAATATAATGTGAAACTGGTAATACAAAACATGAAATTCTAAGTGAATTCATCCGTACATACTTTGAATTTACGAAGTATTGAAGCATGCTGCCACGGTACAATAAGTTTTCGTCCCAATGTGCAACGTCATATTTGCTTCACGCCGCGTAACGCTGCTCTCTGGCCGGGCCGGCCATGCTTTCTCATGCCGCTGTTCCCGTCGATTCAAGAATCGATTCCGAAGAGAATTAGTGATCACTATCGAATCGCACTTATTGCCCGTCTGCTCATTTTATTGCAAATATTTATTGTTATAATAAAAGAATTTAAAAAGTTATTCCCAGGGCCGACACAATGAAAAAAGAGCTTCAAGAAAAATGCTTCCCGAGCGAAATCGGTCGCGTAATTTATCCGTAGTAGTTCTAAATCGAAACTGCCTTACACTAATAATATATATGATTTTTAACTAAATTAGTTACAATCATTTTTAAAGTGAATCGTGATATTTTAGCCCTCGCAATTTAATTACCCCATCTCAAATGTTGTACGTAAAATACCACTGTGATAATTTGCATTATATTTATCATAATTCAAATGCATTTAACAGAATATGTATAATTTATATCCTCTAATGAAAGAAAAATTCAGGATACGCTTTATTTTCAATTTAAATATTTGGCGTTTGGTTTTAAATATAATAAGTATGGATTAATTAGAACATTGAAAGGAGTAAAAGGTCTGATGGTAGTAACTCGAGTGATTAAAAGTTTTAAGTTAGTTGCGAAATCGTTTTCAAGGCGTGTAACTTGAGAAAACTCTGCACCACTGTCAGGGTCTTTACAACATTCGATGTTCAATGCATCAGATATTCAGAATTTTTAAGATGTGTAACTACCTACTACTAACAGTGTTTTTAAGATGTGTGGCATTTTCATGAATAGAAATAAAATTTATATATAAAACATTGAATCATTTTTCACAAAGTGAAGTCATTTTCCTGACGCAAGTTAGTATAGATCTCTTTTAAGAATAACTGTCCCTGAAAACATACAATACTCTTGTTTTGATGTTGCACTAAACTGCTGCAAAACTGCCTTTTGTAATATCGCAATATAGAGGTCCCTTTTTATCGATAATAATGATTAGTCGATGTCTCTTTTGTCGATTTTTACTTTCCCGTATACGTACGTATACAGTGTGACCAGAGGCTCCCGTTACAAAAAAGTACCCCAAATTCTGTGTTGCACGTCATGAAGAATGTCAGGTCCAATTTTTCGGAAAAAAATTGTCTTTCAGAAAATTGAGTTTAAAAATCACTTCCGGGCACGAAATTCAAACCGACCGCTACGACACTGCAGACAGCGGTGTCTCCTGCGTGGAGCATTTCCTCGTTTCTCCGCGTAAACGATTAAACAGTAGAGTAATATTCTCTAAGGGCCGGTTTCACCAATCAAGGAGTAAGAGTTTACTCTGGAGTAAATCATGTTTACTCGAGAGTAACGTCTTGCAGCGTTTCACCAACACTTTCCTCGAGTGTAAATCGCTTACACGAGAGTAAATTCGTGAGTTTTACACCGCGAAAATTCGCCGGGTAAACTACCGAGTAAGCTCAGTTTTCAATGTGCGTGTACCTCCGACGTGTTGTTATGGCTCGACGATAGCAAATGATGGTATTTGAAGATGATTCCAGCGATTATTCGGAATATTATCCTCTAGTGCGAAGACAAAGATGGGTGCGGGAGAAAATGGATTGTTTTCTTCCAATTATGACAATGGATATTTTGTCACGATATTTTGTCACATTTTGTCACCTGCGCACGTTTTTTTGAGTTCCAGAATCCCTTTCCAACATTTTAAATATAATTAGTTGAAAGATTAACACATTTTAAAAGTGAAACAAACAAAATAAATAATAATACAATTTTAGAAAGCGCGAGATTAGCAACAAATGAAAAATTAGACGTTTGCATACTAATTCGTAATTATATTCGAAAAACTAAGAAATAACTTACGCTAACTCAAAACACCACACAAGACTATAACCTAACCTAACACGTCGCCGCCAAGATCTCCCAAACTGAAAAATGAAAGAAAATAACTAGAGGTTCCTGTTGGTCCGCATTGGTTCATAGCATCACAATCGCACACGGCCTCTTGAATCGCACTCTGCTGTGTATGAAAAATTGCGCGTTCAGTCGGTTCGCAGAGTAAACAGGAGAGTATGTACTCTAAGAGTAAAAGAACCCTCCAGAAGCGTGGTGAAACGCTTATATTTTACTCGAGTGTACCCCAGAGTATCCCAGAGTAATGGTTACTCTCGAGTAACTACTCTTAACTTTACTCCACTCTTGGTGAAACCGGCCCTAAGGAAAGCATCGTGTGGCTTACACTAGAATACGTTAATACTATCAAATGTTTGTAGGTTCTGCTCAATAAATATTTTAAATGTACTTATTAAAAATCCAGTTTCATTCAAACTGATAGCCACGGTACACGACGGCGTAAACGTAAATGATGAACACATCCAACATTTATGAAAATATTGAATCTCCTGAAATGCTCGAATTGTTAGCACATGTTCATATGAACTAGTGTCTTGGTCTTAAGATTGTCACATTCGTGAAGATCATTCTAAATGTCGGAATAAACTAAAAAACGTTTTGGAAATGAAATATTTGTTCATGAAAGTACCGAGTTTATTCATTATCTCCGGGCGCGGCATTTGAATTGATGGTTTCTGCCAGTTATTTTGTGGAGATGCGGGCCGAACAGTGCTTTGAAGAACCTTTGTAGGAGGCTTGTGGGAAAATTAAACAATCCCACAGGTCAATATTAACAGAGATAAAATGTCGTTGCTTTATGTATCATGCGCCAATGAATAAAAAAAAATAGAAAACTAGTATATTACTGGCGTGAAAGGGTAAAAAACTGAAAAACACTTGCATTCCGTGGTTTACAAATGTATTTTGTGTATTTCAAAAGAACTTAAACATTCCCGCACGCAAAAGTTCGAACGAGGTTCACTGAGGGTACCGGACCGGTGCCATTCACAGCCCGTATTATGGTCAGTGTCCTTGCATGTGTCAGTTGCTAGGTCGTGTCACATCGTAGTTTATATCCTATGGCATATAGGCACGTGAACCTGCCACCGCCGCCAAGTGATTCGCCTTCAGACGCGTGTCAGTTTTACCTCAAACCAACATACTGCGCAGTCATCTGTGGGATTAAAATTGATTCTCTTGCATAAAAAAGTTTTTTTCCTATTTTCGTTGTACATTATGAAAATATCAAAGAAAAATATTGAAGTCCATGAAGTAAACTGTTTCTACTACCTTACATTCTGTACAATGAGAACCTTAAGAACTCGTCCTTCCTTTAAATTAGAAAACTCTAAGAAAGGAAATAATTCAGTACTGTAGTCAATCATTCGCTTGCAAAGAGTTACATAGTTAGAATTACATAGTTCTACACAACAGATATTAGAGGAAATTCGGCATAGGCATCGATACACTATTAAATCGAAGAAATGCCCGTCACTCATTTATGTACGTATTTGCTAACTACATTGCAAGCGAAACACACAAAGAAATAAAACATTTCCCGTGTAGCCATCAAGTGCCTCATGAAGTGATTTCACGAAGAAACTTCATGATTGGGACAGAGACATGCTCTCATCTTTCATGTGGAAAAAGAAAACGACGGGTAGAATGTTCATTCAACTCGGAGAAATGGGTAGTAGGGGCCGTTTGTTGCAACTTCGATGTCCCACCTAGAACAGTGTAGCATATTTTGCAATTACAGTTGTAAATTTTTTCTTAAGAATTTTTCAAATACAATGTGTAATACATAAATAGATTAATTGAAAGTTAAAGAAAAAGTTAAAAGTTGAAAAAAACAAATGATTAAAGTTAAAGAAAAACAAGTTAAAAGTTAAGAAAAAAAGAAAAAGTTAAAAATGAAATAAGTTTTAAAAAATTAAAAAAGAGTTAAAACTTAATAAAGTAAAAAAGTTAAAAGTCAATATAGGGGGGGGAGGCATTTATCTGGAATCTGCGCTGTTCTGCTGCATAAGTGACGAGTGTGGCGCCTGTGACGCGACTGCTGCTCCGCTACTGCTGCTGCTGCCGTTGGTGCATTCCTTGCGGCAGCAGAAAGTGCCTCTTTCTGTACTACATATTACTTAAAAGGGAATAATTTGACGGGTAGTATTAAGGAAGTTCATGGAACTTTTACTGTTCCGAAAGATTGTTTTTTTTAGGAAAGATACAATCTTTTTGAGGGGGAAAATATTGATTCCTATCAATTTCATCTGAGATAAATTGTGCAGTCATTTATCGAAAAGTCTAAATGTGGTTATTGTTAGACTGAGAATTCAAAAAATGACAGCCGCGAGAATCAATTCAAATTCCAGAGATAATCAATAAACTTAGTATTTTCATGAACGAATAATTAATTTCCAAAACGCATTTTAGTTTACCACGATATTTAGAATACTCTTCACGTATGTGACAATCTCAAGCCCAAGGCACTAGTTCATAAGAATATGTGCTAAAATAAGAATTCGAGCATTCCAGGAGATTCAATATTTTTCATAAATGTTGGATGTGTTCATCATTTACGTTTACGCCGTCGTGTACCGTGGCTATCAGTTTGAACAAAACTAGATTTTCAATAAGTACATTTAAAACATTTATTGAGCAGAACCTACAAACATTTGATATTATTAACGTATTCTAGTGTAAGCCACACAATGCTTTCCTTAGAGAGTATTACTAGACTATCACGGTTTACGCGCAGAAAACGAGGAAATGCTCCACGCAGAAGGACACGCCGCTGTCTGCAGTGTCGTAGCGGTCGGTTTGGATTTCGTGCCCGGAAGTGATTTTTAAACTCAGTTTTCTCAAAGACATTTTTTAGGAAAAACTGGGCCTGACATTCTTCATGACGTGCAACACAGAATTTGGGGTAGTTTTTGTAACGGGAGCTTCCCTGTATACCGAGTAAAATACGTCGTATAGAGAAAGTTATGTAATGCTGCGCGAATAAATGGCGAATTTTCGTCAGAAACAAATTCGTTAGCGGGCCCGTGATAACGTTAAAGTGGATATATCCAGTTGCTAAATTAAGAAAAAAAATCTCCCAACACGTGGTGTATCCAGAATCCCTGTTTTGTAAGTCCTAGATAACAAAAACCAATTGAAAGCAAAACGTCCGTCCGTCCGTTCGGTGTATGTGACCAACACTAACGCCTAAACTATGCATACGATTTTTTCCAAATAGAAGAAACCCCTGTCCATCTGATCTGCATCGAGGCTCTGAGATTTTGAAAAGCATACATTAATTTTTGGGGTACTTTACATGATATTTTCCCCAGGATATTTTCAAAATTTTCTCAAAAATGGCCCCAATTTTTTTTTCAAATTTCTTGTAAGAAAAGAGTAAAATACACTTATGAAGATATGATAGGTCAATATTTCACGGTTCAATTATGATCGGTCATAATTTCACGGATAACTCCGAATTTTCGAAAATTGCAAAAGTTTGATGTTTTTTCGGCGACTTCCTCCAACCACAAAATTGCAGACAACGTTTTTTCCTTCAAATAAAATTTGTCCTTCATAGTGAGTTTTTTTTATTTAAGGTCATGTACATTGTTTGGAAAACTTTTGAATGTAATTTTTTTGACTTGTCTCTCATGTCGTCAGTACTTACATTAGTGGCGATCCGTTCACATTTTATGAGTTCATTTTATTTATGAGTCAATGTGCTGTAAATAATGTCAAGTAACGTTTTTCGAAAACTCAACCATTTTATGTGAAAACTAGTTGAAAATTTTGCATTTTCAGAAACGCTCAAATGCCATTTTCTCATGAATAGCTGGAAATTTGTTTCGTCAAACTTTTCAAACTGACAGTGCTAATTGCACTATATAAAGTAAAGTTCATTTTGAGGTATTTTTTATTTTTTCAAAAATTAGACAAATGTAATTTGTTTGAAAGATCTCTCACACATTTAATATGCGCATTACCAGCAATTTGTAAACATTATTGTATTTGTGAGTGTAAGTGCTTCAAATGAAGTTTCTTGAAAACTCAATCATTTTCTGTGAAAAAGACCTTCAAATTTCGCGATTTTATTAGTGCTTAATCGCCATTTCCTTAAAAACTTCTCCAAATTTTTCAAAGAAAATTGCCATTTAGGACGTGGTTTAAGTGTTCTTTAATATTCTAAAATTAATATTTCCGTTCTACCATTAGGAAAAACGAATATTTGAGAAAATGTCAAAAAATGTACTTTGGGCGGCGATAGATGGCAGCTGGCAAGAGTATGTGGCAATTCCGAATAGCTAGCCCAGTCCCAAGGAAATATAAAACTAATACCGGAAAGCCTGTGCCATTCTGTAGCACCTCTAGTTTTGTTATCAGGGCCCGATAGTGATTTTTTTCTGCCGAAAAATCGCCGTTATTTCGCGCTGCATTACATCACTTTCCCTATACGTGTATTACTCCGAATATACGTACGTATACCGGAAAATAAAAAATACGAAAGATTACAAGGCGTTTTTAATTACACTGGTCAACACTCATTTTCTTGCCAAACAATTTAAAGCCATTTTAGGGTATGTTTAATGCACAGTTTCCAAATATGGCGTTGGTTTTGGTAGATTAGCTCTACTTTTTGAAATAATGAAAATCGCATCGAAAAATTTTATTTTATTTTATTGAGTACAGGCTATTCGTAAATTGCATAAAACGTGAACTAAGTGTATCTAGATATGCCTATTTATACGAAATTAAACTCTTGAAATATTTAATATTAATATACTCAATATATTTATATTTACAGCCTGCAAAGAATCACAAAACTTTGTATGGTATCATTTTATGCAGCAAATTAGGGCAATTACGTTGATGGCTCCAGTAGTAGTCTGCCATTTTGTCTATTCCATCTGCCCTGATATCTAACTTCGTTAACTACCGTTAATTCTTCATGGAACCAATCGCTTTGTTCCTCATACATATTGCCAAGATTTTCTGGAAATTTGTCTAGATAGTTATTGAGAAAGTGTACCTTAATGCTCATAGTTGCACTCAAATTTTGAAAGTTTCAGAGCAAGTTTGGCATCAGTTTTGGAGAATTTTCTGCTTTATGAATACCCAAGAAAGTTCTTGACAACTATGACAAAACCTGTACCAATAACCAGTAACGTATTATTTTTGCTTCCAGTGTCAGACATTTCTTTTATTTTAGTCAAGATGCCAAAAGTTCAGCTGCTTTGTTTGGAAAACTGAGGTCACGTATTAAATCACTGAGCTTATCTTTGGAGAAGCGCTCTTTTGTAACACCACCTCCACTGATGGTAAGGCGAGAGCCCTAAAATCATGCTTTAACGTAAAAGCCTTCAGTCGTAAGTAAACGTAAAAGTCTTCAATCGTTACAAGAAAAATGTCAGGGAGTGTCTTGATTTGGAATCAGTAAAGCGACCTGTGCCACATGGAATTTTCACGTACAGCTCTGAATTTTCGAAAATTGTGAAAGTTTGAATTTTTTCGGCGTCTTTCTCCAACTACAAAATTGAAGATAGACATTTTTTCTTCAAATAAAATTTGTTCTGCATATTGAGTTCTTTAATAAAGGTCATGTAAATGTTTTTCACAATTTTGGTAGTTTTCTTGCAATATTGCGTGCAATATGTGCAATTTTAAAAAATTACAAAAACAAAATTTTCTCAAAAACGGCTCCAAATTTTTTCTTTAAACTTTTGGTAGGGATAGTGGTAAATGTACTCTATCAATGACATAAAATCCATTTTGGTCTATCGGTTGGTTTTTTCAAAAATTACAAAAATGTAAATATTTTTACTTGTCTCTCACGTCGTTAATATTTACATTATCGGCGATTTTTTACATTATTATATTTACGAGTATATATGCTTTAAATAATGTCAAGTAAAGTTTCTCGAAAACACTACCGTTTTCTGTGAAAAGTAGCTCAAATTTCGGCATTTTCAGAAATGCTCAAACGTCATTTTCTCGTATATGGCTGCAATTTTTTCTTGAAACTTTTGTAACAGATAGTGCTAATTACACTCATTAGTATAGTGTGAAGTTTATTTTGAGTTTTTTTTGTTTTTTCAAAAATTATATAAATGTAAATTTTTTGAAAGATCTCTCACATCTTTAATATGCACATTATCCCCAATTTGTAAAGATGATTATATTTGTGAGTGTAAGTGCTTCAAATAACTTCAAATAAAGTATTTTGAAAACTCAAAAATTTTCTGTGAAAATGAGCTTCAAATTTCGCATTTTTAGTAGTGCTAAAACGCCATTTTCTCTTAAACGGCACATAATTTTTAAAAGAAAATTGCCATTTACGGCTAGGTTTTTGTGTTCTTTAATATTCTAAAATTAATGTTTCTGTTTTACCAATAGGAAACCGAAAAATTAAGAAAATGACAAAAAAAATGTACTTTTGGCGATGATAGATGGTAGCTGGCAAGAAAGAGTATGTGGCAATTCCGAATATTGACAAATAAATAAATAAAGTAAATACGGTCATGCTTAATTTTTTCAAAATACGAGTAGTTTTTCTTTAATTTTGTGACAAACGTAATAGACCGCTGTAAATTTACTGCGCTTCGGACAGCTGGATGCGTCGTAAATTAGAATGTGCAATTTTGTATATTATTTCTTTCTTCGTTTCTTACTTTCGAACTTTGTTATAGACTTACACATTAATATTTTAGAAATTGTTTATTTTGAAATATTTGAAATAAGTAAAAGAATTAATAGCTCTCAGAATAGCGACAATGCAGGGTCTGCAACAATGGAATTCACGTTGCGCTCGCGAATATCTGTGAATTAGTGTCATTGTTGTGACCTAATGGAGCTGTATGAAAAGGAGTTATAATTGTCTAATTTATGTTGATATTTGCAGGCAAATGTTTAGTTTTGCACCAAATGCTGTACCATTTGTAGTGAGTAGAGAATTTGTTGCATGGTTTTAAAATACTCTTCCCTAATCATGGCCCAATGGAAGGCATTTCTATATTTCCAGGGTATCAGGCTTCTTTTTCCAATACAGGGTTACAAAACTTTTGCATTCTATTTTTGTGAAGTTGTAGAATTCACATAGTTCTGACAACACTGCAATGGAAATAGTGAGTTCCAAGCGAAGATGTTAGTAGCGCATAAAGTGCAATATTACAGTATTACTTAGCTGTTTCCTCTAATACGGGAAAGTAAGTGCTGTTGTAGCACCGCTAGTTATTTTATGTCTTGTATTTTACGAGATATTTGCGGTAACTTTGTTTTTTTCAAATGGAACTATACATATTTTTTCAGTCTATCATGATAAGCGTGAAAAGACAAATTCAGTGATATACATATTGTCATATGTTATATAAGAATTTTTTGAGTAATTTGGATTTTTTTTGCGACTAGTGTTTAACGAATATTTTCAATGGAACCGTTCGCCACACAAGGTCACGTAGCGCTCCACCAGCAAACGCGCGCTAGGTGAAGGGAAGGGAAGACGTCTTAGTATTTGAAGATGCGAAACATATTCCAAATATTCACAAAACTGTTGCAGTTGTTTCCCTGAACTATGCTTTCCATCCTTTATTTAGTATTTTTGGACTATATTTCTATTTTATTGTCATTATCTTCCTGCATTTTTTCTTTTCATAAAGTATTATCATATTCTCATTAACAATAAAACTATTTGCTGAAAATATGCAATATTCTTTGTACAATCTTCATAATTTATTCTTATTGTGTTTTGTTTTCAAGATGGTGGTATGACTCCCCTTTCAATGGAGTTGAAATAACAAACAATCATAATTCAATTCATATTACTTATGGCAAAACTGTATTTTCAATCGTTACGTTATACAAAAAAATCTGAAATGCGGAAAGGTGGGAAACAGAGTTCAGGGGGAAAATTGCAACAGTTTTGTGAATATTTGGAATATATTTCGTGTATTCAAATACTAAGATCCCTTCTTTTCCCAAGAGCGCGTTTGCTGGGGGAACCGCTGTGTGACCTTGTGAGGCGAACTGTTACATTCAAAATTTCCGTTAAACACTAGTCGAAAAAAATCAAAATTACTCAAAAAATTCTTATGTAGCGTATAACAATATTTATATCACTGAATTCGTCTTTCTATGCTCATCATGATAGACCGAAAAAATACATATAGTTCCATTTGAAAAAACAAAGTTACCTCAAACATCTTGTAAAATAAAAGTCATAAAATAGAATGGAACACAGATATCAATTAGCCCCATTCCCTCATGCACTTCCGTGAAAACGGCATTGCAATATCTTCAACCGTTCAAAAGTTATAGGAGGTGCCAAAGTTACGTGACTCACCCTATATATATATATATATATATATATATATATATATATATATATATATATATATATATCACACACATACCCACACATCGTCAAAAAAAGCTGCACCCAGAAGGACGAGGTGGATTGTGATCATTGTTGGCAGGCAGGTAGAGGGTACCACGCCATGCAATATGATTACACTTTCACGTTTGTAGGACCAAAATTTATTGCGCTGCACGGCCGCAGATGGTACATGTTAGCATGGCATGGGCCGCCATGTTGGCGAACACACGCGTCCAGACGTCACGGCATTGAGTTATACAGGTCTCGAATGGAGTCCCACGCTAGTCCATTCCTAAGAGCTTTCACCTGAGCGCGCAGTTCTTGCAGATTGGTGGGTGGGGGTGGGATCCATATCGCACACTTCGTAGTACCCCAAACATTCTCGATCAAGGGGAGGTATGGAGATGCGGCTGGCCATAGCAGAAAATCCAGGGCCGCAATGGGAGATGCCTACGATATGGGGACGCGCGTTGTTCTGTTGTCATAGGACATGGGCGTGGGCGTTCACGAACGGCAGAGACATCATCTCGTGAACGTACCGTGCGGCGGTCAGAGTGCCTCCTAAGAATACTAACGGTGAACGAGCACCATGGTATATCGGGCCGCACACCATTACAAT
Source organism: Acheta domesticus (assembly GCA_031308135.1). Taxonomy (NCBI): domain Eukaryota; kingdom Metazoa; phylum Arthropoda; class Insecta; order Orthoptera; family Gryllidae; genus Acheta; species Acheta domesticus. The sequence goes on along the minus strand of JAHLJT010009436.1, from coordinate 44,230,550 downwards.
GCTGGCGGGACGTGTGATGGGATACCACAAACCGCTCTTCGTGGCGTTCCCCCACTCCCCTCCTGACACGGACCCGCCAACATCAAGGCAGAAGCGGGACTCGTCGCTGAAGATGACCCGCTGCCCGCTGCATAGCCCCAGGTCCGACACCAGGCGAGTCTGTAGCGACGTTGCTGGGTTGTGAGTGGCAGGCGTCGTGATGGTCGGCGTGCGGAGAGCCCTGCGTTGTGCAACCGCCAGCCAATGGTACTGGCACTTACAGAATGTGACAGTGCAGGCAGCTCAGCCCTCTGAATAGCATTTATCGTTGCCGTTGGATCTGTTCGCGCGAGGAGGACAATCGGTTGGTCCTACCTCCTCATGGTGCGTGGTGGAAGTCCAGATCCAGCATGTCGTGTGTGCGTGCCTTCCTCAATGCATTACCGCCAAAAGCAGGCGATAGTGGTGTCCATACGACCGGTGTGGCGCGCAATACTGCGACAGGACCAAACAGCCTCCTATGATACGGCTCCTCTTGAAAGCGTCTAACTGGACATCTGGCTGTCGAACGCGTCGCCTATACTTCGTTTTTTCTTTCTTGGCGCATGGGGGTGTTTATTTGTTATTGTGTTAGTACATTGCAAGTTACCTTTATACATTTTTAAACAAATAAACGCTTTTTGTTAACAAATTCCCCTCGTAGAATGGAAATAGAGGGTATGAGTGTGGGGTTTAACATGCGAGAGTTCTCGCACGGGTACGCAGAGGTAGTAGGGGAAAACGTGTGCTATGGCACAACACAGAGAACAAACTTTTTAAATTAGCTGAAGTAAATTATCTTTATATAAATGAAAAGCAAAAATCAAAACGCGCTAGCATACAATACTACATGAATTAATTTAAAAAAGCAACTAAATTTAAAATTATAGAAAGATTAGCGTATACTTGGGTTTTTATTTCTTGGCGTGTGGGGGCTTCTCTTCACGATGGAATATCTCACGGTATTTCGCGTCGTTCTCGGTTGTGCCGCTAGGAGTCGCATGATCGCGACTGTATCGAGCAGTGCTGGCAATCACGCGACTCCTGGTGGCACAACGGAGAACGACGCGAAATGCCGTGAGATATTCCATTTTATTGACACACCCTCGTGCGCCAAGAAAGAAAAACCGAAGTATAGGTATAGTGTACTTGCAGGTGACGTTCTGTGGACGCTACCCGATGTCGCAATGGCCGGCGCGGCCGTTTGAAACCTTATCTAGATCGGTGGGCACGACGTCACGCACCTTCCACCGACCACCCAGTGTGCGGCCGACCGTGAAAACTAAATAATTGGTTTAGCAAATGGTGTGCAAAATACCCACCGAGTTTGTAGCGGATCAGAAGGGTTCTTCAGGTCGCAGCTTTTTTTATGACGATGAGTGTATATTTGATGTGTGTGTGTGTGTGTGTGTGTGTGTGTATTAGGCTGTATCGAAAAAAATAGAATTCAAGGGCTTAGTGAAAAAAATGTTAGTTTTCGATGCAGGAATAACATCGGCACCAATAAAATCGTTTGTAAAATATGTTTAGGGGTGCCGCAAACTCCATAAACACCCCGTTTTTTCCGCGTTTTGTGCTACTTTTTAGAAAATAACGAATAAATATTATTTAATGTTATTTTAACAACTTTTTTTAGCCGAGGTGGTGCCCACGTTACCCTGCAACAATTTTATGATCATCAAACACTACTTTTTTCACTCAGTGTGACACACTTGCTTGAATATGGCATATTTTACGTTAAAACCATGAAATAGACACTTTTCAAATAGCCACAGCTCCATAAGTTTTTATCCATAATACTTTTAATTTAGATAAAATTAGAGCTAAAAATCTCTGCTTTAAGAATTTTTCTGCGCACAATTTCACTATTTCACTGCAATCGTCTAAAATTGCACCGCGCGCCATCACGATTAACGACCCACATCTGTGCTGCACTACTGTGACTGATTTCTTTATTTACTATTAAGCTATATTGAACATATTTTGTAGAGAAATCAAACAGATTTTGATGTTACTAGACTTTAAAAAACAGTCTATGGAATTTGGAAACCTATGAGATTTTTTTTCCTTTTCGTTCCGGTATGTGCAACAGTGTCCATGCCATCGCTCTCGTTGGCTTGTCCCGCGCGGCGCTCGGGACTGCGCCACTGAAGGAGGCACAACCATTAATTCATTAACCTGTGTCAGAAACCACAACTTCTTAATTGCGAAATTACATTATAAAGTTCAATAGTCAACTAATTGTACCTTGAAAACTCGCAAATAAACAGTAAATATTTAGTATACGCTTGCAAACAAAAGTTCTATCATAGGTAAGTAGAAAGTACTACCCCTCAACAAGGGACGCCTTTGTGAGATATTCCTTCTCTCTTATGTTTTCGCATCAAATAATATCGTTCAGAGAACTGTCACCAGTGTTTCGTAAAGCCTCCAGAAAAAGTTCGCGTCATATGCAGCCCAAATTTGAAATCCACGAAGACGTAAAAAAATCGTTATGTTATGTTAAAAATTATTATGTTAAATACAGTCTAATAGTGAATACAAAAATCACTTAGCGCAGTACGACACAAATGTGGGTCGTTAATAGGGATGGCGCGCGGCGCAATTTTAAACGATTGCAGTAAAGTAGTGAAATTGTGTGAAGCATTTTCGTAAATCAAAGATTCTAGTCTCCTCTACATTAGCTCTCATCGTCTCTAAATTAAAAGTATTTTGGATAAAAATTTACGAAGCTATGGCTTCGTCTAGCGTCTATTTATATCGTTTTAACGTAAAGCGTTTAAAAGCGTCTATTTATATCGTTTTAACGTAAAATTTACCATATTCGGACTAACGTGACCCACTGTTTGAGTAAAATAAGTAAAGTTTGATAATCATAGTATTGTTGTGAAATTACGTGGGCACCACATCAGCCAAAAAACCTTTGATAAAAATAACATTACATAATATTTATTCGTTATTTTCTAAAAAGTAGCGAAAAATATCGAAAAATTAGATGGTTATGGGATTTGTGGCACGCCTAAACCCATTTTGAAAACTGTTTAATTGGTGGCGATGTTGTTCTTGCATCGAAAACTAACATTTTTTCACTAAGCCATTGATTTTTTTATACAGCCTTATATGTATAATGGATGTTGGTATATATAAAAGTGATAAAGTCCGACACCTTGCTCTTCATTTTAATTCATTTTCAAACTGCGCTCCACCTGGGCCTCGTTGCTGAGCGTTGCCGTGTGACGCAGGGTGAGGCCGAGGTCAGGACAGCGGCGCGCCTAAGATGAAACAGAAAGAGACAGAGAGACAAGGGCCATCCAGAGAGAGAGGGAGACAGAGAGGGCCTAGAGAGAGACTCAGATAGAAACAGAGACAGAAAGACAAACAGATAGAGATAAAGAGAAACACAGAGAGAAACAGAGAGAGACGGAGATAGAGGGACAGAAACGGGCATACAGAGATAAGCAGACAGACACAGAGAGAGACAGAGATTAACTCTCTGTCATATATATATATATATATATATATATATATATATGTGTGTGTGTGTGTGTGTGTGTGTGTGTGTGTGTGTGTGTGTGTGCGTGCGTACGTGCGTGCGTACGTGCGTGCGCGCGCGCGCGCGTGTGTGTGTGTGTGTGTGTGTGTGTGTGTGTTTGTACAAACTGACCCTCCCTACAAATTCGTCTTTGGGCCCGTCCCTTGTGAAGATAGTGATAAGTCCCCGTAGAGTAGAGATAGGCTTATATCATGGATATGGACGAGTACATTGTTTGCAAGCTGTAAGGTACTCACGTCAAGGTCGCGAACAAGGTAACAAGCTTACTAGAGCACGCGGGCTCTGCGTCCAGAGAAATTGGTTAGAAATTCAAAAGTTAGCGTTGTACAAATTGTCCCGGAAATGGCGGTAGTCACTGGGTCACTGGGTACCTGGGCCCTGGATCTTTGGGGGAAGTTACTTGATAGTTATTGTCACAAATTTAGCTTTATTAATTCCCTTTTTTCGTTAAAACTAAGAAATGATTAATTAAAATCAATGAATACATCAGTAAGATTTCAAATTCTCACTTGAAAGTAAAATGTAAAAAATTGAAAAGTATCTTGATTTTGTAATCGTATTTACTGAAGTGATACATCATGAACTTTCTACCTTCAGGTTAGAAGGTTTGACAGACAAATATTCTTGTCTGTTAAAAACGCAGTCCGTCAGTAAGCAAAAATTGTTAACTTACAGAGACTTGTTAATTTATTTCACATTATTGCTAAATACAATAAATAACTGAAAAAATTAATAACACAACACAAAACGAAAACAAGGAAAGAATTCGCCATTCAAACACATTCCTGTCACTTAGCAAAGATGTTTATAATAGGAAGAATTTAGTAAAAAAATAAACATCAAATAGTAATAAGTAGTGAAGAATATAAGCATAATACAATTCTCGCTTATTTGATAGAAAAAAATTTGACACGTCTTTTCGTACGAAGCCACTACTCACCGCCTCGCGCCGCTGCAGCTTGCGCATGTACATCCCTTTCTGGAGGTTAAGGGAAAATGAGATCGGAATCAGGGGAAGTTGCCCGTGCTCCTAAGAGCGCGGGCTCCCCAGACGGGCAAGTAGCTCGTGCTGGCGCGGTTTGGTGTGCCTGCTGTAAGGAAATAGTCTCGCAGTACTTATCACACGTTTTCCTGGCCTCTCGGTGCCGGACTTGGCAATTCGAATACATCTTTTCCACCCTTCAGGGCCAACGGAATGACCTCGCAGCGCGTTTCCTCACGATAGTGGCAGAAATTGAGTCTACGTGCTTTGTAAAAACTACATTTCTTTAAAATATTATGATATAAGACAATATGCATATGAATGATTTCATCTTTACACGCTCGTTAGCATAGGCTAAGGAAATATATATCAAAGTTGCTCGATATTTCTTAAATAACAAAGATAAAATATTGTATTTTTACACCTTCTTAGGTGCCCCTCACATACGTCCGTTTCAGTGAAAACAGCATTGCAGTATTTGTAACGATTCAGGAGATATTTACTGAGCAAAGTAGTTCAGTGCGTAGTGCGCTGACTTCACAGTTGGGAGGTCCGAGTTCGATCCCCGGCCATCCATCCTGACCGGAAGTTTTCGTGGTTTCCCTCGGTCGTAAGGCGAATGCTTTGATGGTTTCAATAGGTCATGATCAACTCAATTAGCCTCACCTCCTACCACCACTCACCTCTATCATCATCCTATCATCTCATAATTCATTAATATAATAATAATAATAATAATAATAAGCCACTCTCAGGGAAACTACCCTGAGTAAGTCCTCCCAAGAAAACCCAACTGGTTCACCTAATTTCCGTCTGTGGAAGTACAGGACCAAAGAAGAAGGAGATATTGGAGGGGAACGATTTAAACCAGCTAGTGTGTTCATAGTCTACTTGGTTCAGAATAAATATTAATCTAATTACGAACTTCAAGACAATGTTGCGGGAGGATGGAGGGTTCGAAGATTATCAGTTTTTCACGGTGAAAATGTGGGAAATTTTGTAAAATGAAGTTACCCGAGACCAAATTTTGAGACGCCTCCGTGATAGATAGGCTACATATCCAACAGGTTCATGAACTCTGAGGGCGACCTGCCCACTGGCAATGACAGTATCGCGTTTGTTTTTGTTTTTTTATTGCACAAGAAGCACCAAAATCACGTACTCTGGGTCTTAAGAAGCTGATTATAATCTTGAATAACAGGCTATTAATACATGTAATAATAATAACTAGCGTACCCATGCGAGAACTCTCGCATGTTAAACCCAATCCTTTCCCTATCCCTTTGTCTATCCTTTCTATTAAGAAGGACCATTGTTAATGAAATGTGTTTCTTTGTTTAAAACTGTATAAATGTAACTTCTAATAAATTTACAGAATATCAAACAAAAATAATAATACAATTTATGTTGGAAACAAATTTTCAATAAAGGCTTATTCAGCATTATAGAGAGATGTTCTTGGAAAAATTCAAACTTCTTTAAAAACATTTGAAGAAGTTATTTAATCTTACTCGAGTGTCTGCTTTTCGCTTCCTTTGATTGTCACAAAAATATTAGAAAAGGTTTTTACTCGTGAGACAGCCAAGTAAAGTAGTGCGAAAATACCGGATAAGGCAAGTACAACCCTACTCTTTGCAATATTATTTAACTTTCTTTGATTTGTTATGTGGAGCAGAGGGGTTTTTGGAAAGGCAGGGTGCCAGCTTGCTGGGGGGCGAAAATTGAAAAATTATTTCTATACAAAAAATTATTGGATTATTATCTGATTAAATCGTGCGTTTGGACTGCGATCGTTGGAAGTGTCGAGTGACTAATACGTGGGATTTTATTTCTTGGCGTGTGGGGGCTTGTCTTCAAGATGGAATATCATAAGGCATTTCGTGTCTTTCTCCGTTGTGTCGTTAAAAGTCGCATGATCGCCAGTACTTCTCGATACAGTCGCGATGAGACGACTCCTAGCAGCACGACCAAGAACGACACGAAAATACGTGAGATATTCCATCGTGAAGAGAAGCTCCCACACGCCAAGAAATAAAAACCCAAGTATACGCTATTCTTTCTATAATTTTACATTTAGTTGCTTTTTTAAATTAATTCACGTAGTATTGTATGCTAGCGCGTTTTTATTTTTGTTTTTCATTTATACAAAAATAATTTACTTTAGCTAATTTTAAAAAGTTTGTTCTTTGTGCTGTGCCATAGCACAAGTTTTCCCCTACTACCTCCGCGTACCCGTGCGAGAACTCCCACATGTTAAACCCCACACTCATCCCTTCTATTTCCATCCATTCTAAGAGGAAAATTTGCTAACGAAAAGTGTTTATTTGTTAAAAATGTATGAAGGTAGCTTGCAGTGTACTAACACAATAACAAATAAAAATATAAAACAATGCAATTGACGTTTAAAAGAAATTTTCAACTAAGATTTATTCAGTATTATGGAGAGTTTTCTTGAAACAATTCACAACACTTCCTTAAAGACAACATTTGAAGTAATTATTCAATACTTTTTTTACAGATAGTCAGAAGTGATAGTCAGAAAAAATATTAGCTTTTTCCTTTTGAGCAAGCTACGTGTATGAACCCGTTGGCTTGAAAATATCAATGAATTACTGCTGATAACGAAAATACTGGTAAAGGTAAAACACAAACACAGTCTTCACTCTTCACTGTACATCCACATCCCACCACAATTAGATACACAACACTTACAGACCACGGCAAAACATGAATTGAATGGTTTCATTTCACGCATAAGACACATCTTCATAGGTGTCAAGCAATTATAACAATACTACTGGTTGCTGGAGAGCAACTCTTGAATTAATGATTATCCAAAAAAAACCTCGTCAGACTGCACGAACCACGGTGTATACAGAAAGCGTAAATATAAGATTGAGGAATCTAAGCCTTCTAAGCATGTCGTCACAAAAATGGCTACAGCAGCAAGGGCTGAAATATTGAGGCGGCCTTGATAGTATTGAAGCGCGGAACCAGCGCGGAACCGAAAATTTAATTGAATGTCGCGAAATGTCTCATCTTGTAGATCATGATGTGAAAAACGTTTAGTTTTTAAGTTAAATTTTAGATTTTAAGGCCCTAGAACGCTTTGTTTAGGAGTTATTTGACGAAAACGTTGGCATGTGTTGCGGGTTGCATTTGACTAGAATCTTTAGATGCGTTTTTTAAATAAGTTCTTCATATTTTTAAAGTCAAAGTGCAATTCGTCATGTCTCCGTGAAATTATCTTTCTTTAGAGACCTCAATTATAAAGATTGGTTGCGTGTGAGAGCCGCAACGGAAAGGTAAACTACTGAAATAATACAGGAGACGATAATAATAATAATAATAATAATAATAATAATAATAATAATAATAACAACAATACGATACTAAAGTGTTTGCAAAGAATGAAGCGATTCTTTCCGTGCTGTCTGTCATCAATGATTTTAGCAATGACATCTGCATGACAAGTTTGTTCTTGACAAGTGTGCAAAAATCATTATAAAGAGAGGCAAAATGACAATGTAGGGGAACATTGAAGTTGCTGCACATACTGTGATTCAAGATCTTGAGCCAGATATAACTTACAAATATATGGGTATTGAAGAATGAGAGAACACTTCGCACGATACAAAGAAAGATTTCGCAGGAAGAATTGCAGAAGAGTGAGACATGTCCTGCAGTCCGCTCTGAACTCCAACAATAAAATATCTTCAATAGGTAGTTTGGCGGTGCCTGTGGCCGAATACGGTTTCGGACTAGTGGACTGAACTAAGCAAGAAATACGAATCATTGATCGAAAAATCAGAAAACGGCTTATAATGCATCTTGTCGCCGACCGTCGAGCTGATGTACATAGACTTTATCTGTCAGTAAGGAAGGAGGAAGAGGCCTTAGACAAATTGAAGCCTCCTGGCACAATGCAATAATCGGAATGGGAACGTATGTAGTAAGCCATCAAGATGACCCACTAATGAGGCAGGTCATGAAATCTGACCGAAGAATGGGAAACAGAGTCATTGTAAGTGAAGCAAGAAGCATTGCGAACAAGACCATGCAAGACACACAGAATAACAGACACACTGAACTTCTGATGATATTTAACATGAAATGTGAGATAAAAAAAAGTTAAAGGAACAGTGGAGAGACAAACCACCACCCCACGGAAAAATTTAAAAAGAATGGACCAGGTAAAAATCAATAAAGATCAAAAATTCATGTGGCTTAAAAGAGGAAGAATGAAGCCAGAATCGAAAGCACTTGTAATAGCTGCCCAAGATCAGGCGTTGAGAATACGATATTATGATAAAGCGATTCTCAAAATTTCCCGAGATAATCGCCGCGGAGTTGCTAGGAATAACTAGAACCCATTGATCACATTGTCTCAGCTTGTGCAATTCTAGCAAAGACCGAATACTTGAAAAGGCACGGCACGGTGTGTAGTTACCTCCACTGGCAGATCTTGTGGCGTCGTAACAGTCGCCTTGTACAAAATTAGTGACATGAATTTCAGACACTTGAAATGCACATGGGAAAAAGTTGCGGGCGTGTGCTGAAGGGACTCTTCGCAAAACAAAAGGGCTATGTTTGGGCGACGAGGAAACATCCGGACGTGCGCTGCCACGGGGGCAGGCTTGTGAACCCCGTCGACATGCTGGCCGGAGAAATGCGGCTGCCGGAAGTGGGTATATGACGCAGTTCAGTAGCCAGCCCAGAAGGTATATAAGACGAAACTCCTTCTTCTGTTTCTTGGGGTCGTCCGTAGGTCATCATGTAGCGCGGCTCGTGGCTCGTCGATGTGCTGGCTACGGAGGCAAGGGGATGAAACCAGCGGGCATGGGTCGTGACGTGAGGCAAGCGGTCGTGGTGACCGGTAAAGTTCCTTCTAGTAACGGTTAGTTTATTACAGCCATTGTAAAATTTGTAAATAGGGATTTCATGTATCGGTGCACATTGTGAATAAATATTCAATATTTTACAACCGTTCATGTCTGTGAATTGTGGCGTCATGGCCGGGGCCATAGGAAGGAGCCGGGGCCCAGCTCCTTAGGAAGCTGGTTGCAATACAAAGTACACTTCATAATAAACCTGCCCGTATAATCTTTATTCGTGAATTAAAATATGATGATGAAAATAATAATAATAATAATAATAATAATAATAATAGTAATAATAATAATAAACACATAGGGAGTACATGACTTTTTAATTAGTGGTGGGGCTTGAGTACTTCCGCATTTCCTTAAGCTTAAGAAAGTCATTATTCCGGCGGTAGCGTAGCTTCTAGTAGGGGTTCCCCGGCTAAATAGGTCGACAATGAGGGGTAAAACAAAGTACTCTAATAGAGAGTCTCAACGGAATCTTCGAAAAATAACGAGAACAACAATAGAATGATGAAAATAGCGAAAGATGCACCTCGAAGAACCTAACAGCAGCGTCTTTCTCCACGAAAGGGGCGATCGTATCTATAGTGAGAAGTAAGAAGGGAAGAAAGGGTCATGGACCTTCTGGATGTTCGTTTATATTCGAATGTCGTAATTAAGGAGGCGGAGAAACGTCTTAATTACAAGAGTTTGGAAGTCGAAGATCAGCCAAATGTGGGACGTAGAAACACTGGTCGTCCCGATATGATGGAGATGCGGGATTTCTTCCATACAGTTTGTATAAGGTCTTGCAAAAGGCTGGAAAGCGCAAGCATTCGCTTTATTGCCAACAGTCGATGTATTGCGCAAATAATTGAAGAAGCACCCACAGATCCAAATAAATAAAATATTTTCATATAATACTGCAATACATTAAGAAATTCAACAAAACTGTCTTCACTAATATTGCAATAACTAGTATAGAATATATTGTGACGAGTTATTCGGGGTTCGTTAAGGCTCACAATTGAACAGAGGAAATAAAATTATTACAAATAGCAACAATGCGGGTCGACATTAACTGTAAAATGAATATTTAAATAACGAGAGAATGAGGAGAAGAAAAGATAATAATAATAATAGATGAAGAGTAGTGTTTAGTGATCATTTTAGCTATGGACGCGTGAGAAATTTGCTTGAACTGTAATTAAATTAAATTAATTATAAAGAGACCGGGGCAAGAAATAAAAAGATTTATAGGTGAATGGGTAGTTAGTCAATCAAGAGGAGCATAGACGTTATACGATGGATAAAATGCGCAGAATTCATGAAGAAGAAACGTGTTTAAGACGATACTGCTGAGAGGATGCAAACAAGTGAACGACGCGATTTACAAGTTGCCAGGAGAGAACAGCGCTAGCGATTATGGTGGGCAGACGTCACGCTAGAGGTCAGAATAACGCGAACAATGATAGAGTGTGTATGTGTCAAAACGCTATAACAGTCAGAACAGCGTGAGCAATGGTTGAATGTAAAAGTAATGTATTGTGGTAAAGCAGCGCGAGTTTCATAACACAAAGAATGTTTTTGTATACAAAGTGGAAATTGATGAACGAAAACATTGGACTGAATGGGATCCAGCAAGCCTGAAGTGACATCGTCCAAGCTTGCAGAAATGGATGTGAGAACTGTTAATGTTATTTTGGGTTTTGAGATATAGGAAGATCAAGTACTGTTATAAATTATAATATAGAATATATTTAAGCATCGTAAGGGTATAATGGCCATGAGCTAGTGTGTTACTAAAGTATGAATGAATGGTAATACATAATGTGTGAGAGAGAAATTATTTCAAAGGAAAAATATTTTGCGTTTCCGATTGGGGTTGTTATGCAATTTAGAAGTCAGAGAGGTAGAAATTGCAAGTCACAAGAATACAGAATTATAAATGTTTTGTGCCTGCAAGACAAATTGCTTTTAATTTATTTGGGAAGAATTTCCTTACATGATAATTTTTACCTTTCAACTCCGTATGCACAAGTCGATGGGCCCACGAACAAAATATTTTTTTCTGAAGCACGCAACAATCCCCTTGATCATGTAGGCAAACATACTATGATAGCCATCTTTAAAAAGAATATATTATTCAAATATCGAAAGGTTATAGCGGGGAATGTATATTCCAATTAGGCTTGTGTTTGTGTAAAAATAATATTGAAATTTATTCGTACCATCTACGCATCGAATTGTAAAAATAATAATAATAATAATAATAATAATAATAATAATAATAATAATAATAACAACAAAATAATAATTACAAAGAGCATAGCCGGTATATTCCATTTCCTTTTTCAATGTGTATACACATTAGATGGAACACTACGAATCAGAACCTGCACTTGTCATGCCTCAGTAAAATCGGTATGATAATATTAGTTGGGACATTGAGGAGAAGAAGAGAAAAGAAGAGGAGGAGGAACGGAAGAAAGCTTTTGACTCATCCCAGTAAACAGCATGTTCTGTATTCACCTTTCATTTGTGTATGCAGCGCTATATATTTACGAATCAATTATTCTGCATATCATTTTTCCCGCTTGTGATGGTTCTGTACAGGGAGTTGCCGACAGCTAAACTATTAATGTTAACTCAGCAACTCGGATTGCTTTAATCTGTCAATTGTTTCAGTTGGCAACCCGCATGACTTCTATGTGTTACACGCAGTCATGTTGCTGCGGCCCCTTAAATTAATTAACTGAAGAGACCAAGGAGAAGATGGATGAGAAGAAGAAGAAGAAGACGAAGAAGAAGAAGAAGAAGCTTCTGGCTTAAGCCAATACAGTGTCTTCTCTGTTCGTTTTACTAATCAGATATTTTGACATTCCTATTTCTTGTTATGATGCCCCGGGACAGCGAGGTCCAGATAGTGTGTGTATGGGTTTCGGGAGTATTTATTTGGAAGAAGGAGCGCTGTTGGATATGGTCACTTCTTTTCTTGAGAGGTGCGTGAAACTCTTGTAAATGCAATTAAGGATTGATGGAAAGGGTTCATTCGCTAAAAGCAATAATGAGATTCATTAGGCAGGCATTTATTATTTAAAAAAATTATAAGTTAACTGTACATGCCCGAGAGCACAAAACTGTGTTGTTGGGGTGGAAGGGGTGGCAGTGTCGGGGAGGGGGGGGCGGTCACACTTCGAGGTCGGCGCGCGGAGCGTCGTGGAAGCCAGAAGGGTCAGGGCGCGGCCGCAGCAGCGAGGCGTAGTCCTCGGGCGCCGCGGAGTCTTCCAGGTCGGCGCCGCGCCAGCCGCCGCAGGCCACCAGCAACTACGACACACGACGAGAATGGTTGGAGTATTGCCTTCACGAAAAACAACTCTAGAGTTTTAAAGATTTCAGGCTATACTAATGCGGAGGGTCGGATTAATTAATACCTTAAAGGGACACGAGAATGACCAAACGGGAACTTAGTAATATTGAAATATTAAACATATTAAAATATTTGTCATGAAAATGAATGTGAAAATACACTTTATTTACAAAGGTAATTTATTTTTTTTAAAGTTAGAAATGGAAGAGGGGGCCTCCGTATCCCTCCTCCAATATGTTTAGTTTCTTATTTAACATTTATCAAATGTTTAAAAAAAACTCCTTAGCACTGTGGGCTTCTTGATTAGGAATTATTTTACGGATTCAAATATATTTTATAATTTTTTTTCGGGTCGCGGGGCGCGGGGCGCGTGCCTACCTCGGGCGTGGCGCGTCCGGAGAGCAGCAGCAGCAGGCGCTGGTGCTGCAGGCGGCCGCACAGCCCGGGGGGCCCGGAGGGACGGGCGGGCCCGCGCGCTTGCGGCCGTTGGTCCAGCCGCGGCTGGTACTGGAAGGTCTGCGCCAGCAGCGTGCCGCAGCACAGGCTCAGCAGGAGCACGCACCGCCAGGTCAGCATCTGCAGCAGCCACGCCCACCTCGCTCACGTCTCACGCTCCGCCACGCCCCGCGTCCGTCTGAGTTGAGCTCAGAGGTCCTAGGGTTCGAGTCTCGACCGCGGCGGATGTTCGATTCTAGCTACATAGCTAGGGCGATTTCAGCCACGTCTGAAGAGAATTCTAGCGGCTGGCTGCTCAGATCGGTCGTTTTTCCGTGGTTTCTTCGATCTACACCAGGCGAATGTCGGAGCAATACCATAACAAAGGGGGCCCACGAACCGCCCACGATCTTGCTTGTCCTAACAAAATGACCCCTTACTTACACTCAATGCACTACACTATCACACATGTTTGGAACCTAAAACTTGTCCCGCCTGGGGAGGTGCTCCTCTGGGGGAAGATATCTGAAGGGATAAATGCAGCAAGTAATGTATTTTCCAACATTTTTAGTATAACGATATCCTTGACCACACGAATGCGTTAGCACACAAAATCACGAGTCCCCCAATGAAGCTGCGTAAATGAGAAAGGTTCTAATTCGAATGTCGGCGAGAATATGTACCGAGGAAAATGTAATTTTTTAATTAATTTCCTTCGGTTTTCAGCAAAATCTTGTCTTAATACTTCTTGATCATACTGGATAAAATTAAATTTTATAAGTAGTGACTTTCAATCATAATATTATTGTAAAAATAATTATTAACATTGCTGAAAATTTATAATGTTAATAAAAATTGTATGGAATCAGTCATAGTAGCTAAATAAAAAAATAGATGAGTGAAACGATGGAAATATTTTGGGATGGCCAGATGTATACTGCTTTTATACGTCACTGAGTGCCATGTGTTTTCTGAGAGCTAAGTTTTGCCGTATCAAGTGTACTTTACATTAATATTTTGCCCCTTATTTCTAGTGATACTCCAGAACACCATGGAACCCTGGACATAAACCTTTGTTCTCTTCACGTTGTTCGCAAAAATGAGATGAATGGTGATGAGATGATATGCTGATTGTGAGTTCACTATTGCCGTGTCGTATTGACGCACTTTTGTAATACTATTTCATCACTGATAAATAAGTATAACAAATGTTGTATTGTGTGAATTGTATTGTGTTATCTTCACTTGTACCATCACTTCTAAAGCCTTATGACTGCCCAATGAATAAAAATTAATTTAAAAAACTGATAAATAATTCATATTATTGTGAAATTCGGTTGGTTTTATCATAATTATTCAAATGAACTGTGCTAACATAATTCAATCAAATTTTTCAAAATATTCACTGCTAAAACACATAAAATATGCGAAAATGTTATCTGAAAATATGTTAATTGTATAAAAACATTACCTAACGAACCGAAATACCTCCCAAATAATAGAAATTATGTGAACTTAGTTTTGTGCTGGAGAACAAGCGGATTGCAACTGATCGCGTGCTCAAGGGCAAAATGAGAAAGAGAAGTGTTCGATAGTAGATAAGTACAGCTGATTCTACAAAATCGATGTTCGAAGATATCACTTGAGCGGGCTTCTCTTTCTGTTGAGCAGGAACAGAGCTGCGATTAAGGCGTCGTTCGTTTATATTAACTTGGGCACAATTCTTCGAATGGTTTCTTTGCATTAATTAAGCATTAATTAAAGAGAAGTCATAATCAGAATAACTTAATATCCACAATTAACCGATGTTCATCTGTAGAAAAACGAGCCAAACGAAGGAAATAATATCTCATCCTTAAAATTTACAATTAAATACATTATTGATCATAAAATATGCAACAAAATCTAGCACAATATTGAAATATGCAATTTTATGAAGTATAACTCAAGTACGCAAATGAAACATTTCAAATAAGTATCTAGGGACTCCATTCGGAAAGGAAACCGAACTCCGGACTTCAACGATTAAGCAGGAGAAATACACAATTGCATAAAACCCCAATTCCTGATTCATGTTGCAGAAAGAAAATCGCTTTAATGGAGATAGAAAATGACAGTAGTAAACGGGTATGCAACCCGTAATACTTACGTGTATAAGCTGATTGATTTTGCTTCTCAAGCTTTCTTCGCCCCTTCCTACTACTTTTAATATTACGAAGGAAGTACAAGCAAGCACAGTTCACAGATCGTATTGACTTTAGAAGAATCTTTCTTGTTTCTCTTTATTCTAATTGTAAGCTTTTTTTAGTGTCCATTCAATCTTGCATGTGAAGTGCAGTTATTATTCTCTTAATATGTCGTCTAATGAGTAAACGTTTATGACCTATCTGACCCGAGCTCAGCAATAATTACGAATGATACAGTAAAAATATTATCAAATCATCCAAATCGCATATATTATAGAATAGGAAAATCGCATATATTCAGCATGAAACTGAGAGCCTTCAACAAATAGAGCGCATTCGGAATCAGGCAAACAGTGAGATTTTCGCTCTCAAAACGTTTTTGCTTCATTCTTATCGCCTTCGTTCATAATGTCGCTCACGAAATTTAAACATGAGTGCGATATGCAAGTATTATGCACATAAAAGATTTCTCTGGAGACTTGAATTAACAAGATAACGGAGCACACCGTCTACATGATTTGCCCACTATACTACTCCAAATAAAGAACGATATGTCGCATATTATCGTATCCACGAATAGTTATGTTTGGTAGTTGCTAATGTTAAGTTAACTAATTTTATATTTTTGAAATAATTAACGAAAATCAAATTGCCGTTTTGGTCTCTGTTTTTGGAGCGTAAGAAGTGCGGAATTTGGTTTTAAAAAAATCGTGTTAAGTAAAGCATTTTGTAAGACATCTTTTCAAATACTGGTTTTGGTATCCATTAAAAAAACTCACCAAAGTTTCCAAACATATTTCCCATCTTTAAAAAAACGTATTATGTGGTAACTGATTTATTCCATAACCCGATCTATTTCTTGCGTATGTAACGTCACACTCTTTGTCACAGCAACGCGCCCTCCGAATGACACCGATTTTAGGACCACTTTTCTTCTTCTTTTTGCTTATTTTTAGTAAAATCGAGGCCTGTTATTATTCAATAAAATATTGTTAAATTTAATTACATCTGTACAAAATTCGGTACATTTTTTAAAAAACAGAAACCGTTTCATTCGATTACGGTTACAGCAATGTATTGGATAAAAAACATGTTTTCAGTCTCATTATAAAACTTTTTAAACGATTTCGGTTCGATTCCTTGTCGTTTGGATATTTTTTGTTATGGCATCACTCCATAGCCTCAAAATTGCGTCCGGCCCCCCCCCGCACCCTAATCCTTCTCGCTACTTTCCTCACTTTTGCTCATCAACTTCCTCCTCTCCGATTCAGCCTTTCACGCCGCCCCCATCGTCACCCGCGCTCCTCCCCGCTGCGCGGCGCGAGGATCATTAGCATTCTCACGCGCGCCGGATCACTCGCGCAGATTGCAGGGCGGGCAACGCCGCCGCCGCCTCCGGCCATCTCGTAGTCTCGAGAATGCGCGCAGAGATCACTAACGCGATAATCCGTGCCCGAAACGGCCCTCGGCTCGGCCTCGACCGCGCCGGCCTCCGCCAGGCACTTGCTCGGCGCTGCGGGCGGGTGGTGGTTGGGTGAGTGGGTGGAGGGTGGCGGTGTGGGCGCTCCGCCGCCCTACACGCGCACGCACGGCTTGACCGTCCCAGCGAGCCCGCGCTGTTGCAACAACGCCTGCCATTTGCTTAATTGGTGCGCCGGGCGGCCGCCGCCGGGGACGCTGCCGTGGACGCTGCCCGCGGGCCGTCGTCACTCGCGTCGTCGCCCGCTCTGCAGCCGCTCCGCCCCCTCCCCGTCCCTCTCCGCCCCGCTCCACGCTGCTCTGCCCCGCTCCGCCCTGCTCCGTCCCGCAACGTATTGCTCCGCCCCGCTCCGCTCGGTTCCGCCTTCGTCTTGCTTCCCTCCGCCCGTTCCTTGCTCACCGCCCCGCTCCGCTCTGCTTTACCTATTGCTCCCGCCCCGCTCCGCACTTCGTCTTGCTTCCTCCATGCTGATCGGCCCCGCTCCATCCCGCTCCGCTTTGCTTACATATTTCTCTGCCCCGCTCCGCTCTGTTCCGCACTTCGCCTTGCTTCCCTCCGCCCCGTTCCATGCTCACTCGGCCCCGCTCCGCTTTCGCTTACCTAATTGCTCCGCCCCGCTCCGCACTTCGTCTCGCTTTCCCTCCATGCTGATCGGCCCCTCCGCCCCGTTCCATGCTCACCGTCCCCGCTCCGCCCCACTCCCGCCCCTCCCACCTCGCTCCGCTTTGCTTACCTATTGCTCCGCCCCGCTCCGCACTTCGTCGTGCTTCCCTCCGTGCTGATCGCCCGCTCCATCCCGCTCCGCCTCGCTTCGCTCTGCTTCGCACTTCGTCTTGCTTCCCTCCATGCTGATCGGTCCCGCTCCATCCCGCTCCGCCTCGCTCCGCTTTGCTTACATATTGCTCCGCCCCGCTCTGCTCCGCACTTCGTCTTGCTTCCCTCCGCCCCGTTCCATGTTGATTGACCCCGCCCCGCTCCACCCTGCTCCTCCCCGCAACGCATCGCTCCATTTTACTTACATATTGCTCCACTCTACTCCGCACTCAGTCTCGATTCCCTCCGCCAAGTCTACACCGTCCCTCTTCGTCCTGACCCGCTGCGTAACGTCATCCTCCACTCCGCTGAGCTATGCTCCACTCTGGAACGTCCTGCTCCACCGCACTGTCTTATCCTCCACGACCTGCTCCGCAACACATTGTTGCTCCTGTACGCTCTTTTTTCGTAACGTCCTCTTCTAACCCACTGGGCCCGCTCTGCCCCGCAACATCCTGCTCCACTCTTCTACGTTCTGCTCTGCCCTGCTTCTCCGCACTACGCCTCGCATCCCCCGATACTTTCTGCCCCACCCCGCTACGTTTGTGCTGAGTCCCTCTGCGCCCTGCCCCGCTTCGCAACGTCATGCTCCACCCCGCTAAACACTTGCCCCGCCCCTCTGTGTTCTGCTTCGCCCCGTTTGCGTTTGGACGCGTTCTGCCGCGCTCGCTCAGCCGCGTTTCGCCGTAGCCCGCTCGTGTCCCGTTCCTCCAGCTCCACCAACACCGCTCCGCACGGCTCGCCCCTCGCCTCGTCTAGCCCTGCTCCATCCCGCGCCCTCTCCAATCGTCTCGCTCCCTTTGCTTTCCGCGGAACGCCCGCCTTTCTGAGCAGTTGTCCGTTTAATTATTTACTTACATTCCGTGTCTTATCGTCCCGTGTTCTCACGCAATTGGTTTGCTGTGCTTCTAGCGCCGATCGTTCGGTTCAAACCCGCTCCACCGTTCTGCTCAACGAGTTCGGCGTTCTGCTACGTAAGGATTTTAAACGCCCCCCAAACCAGTAGTGGAATCCTATAGATTCATAAAATTAACAGTGCATATTTTTATTATGACCTGAAATATAAGTGAAACTGAATCTTTTTTATTTCGAAAATGTACTACTTAGTGCAAAGGTTCTGAAGGAATAATTTTTACGAACTGAAATTAAAACTTTTCAGTGTTTATATTATTTATGCACCTTGCATTACGTAGGTACCAAATAATAATGGATAAGGTTCGTAAGATTTTTTAGAAATTTTGGTAAGGGGAACAGGTTATTTTGTTGAGGGTGGGATGCCTTTTTTGTGATGGACTTCGGGCATTGAAACGGCAATAGTTGTCATCGATACGGCAATGGTTTTTGCACGAAAGTAGAATATTCAAGCCATCGACAGAGATAATGGCTGCATGACCATTCGCGCAGCAGTT